>CAEFZP010000340.1:70000-310000 GCA_903064625.1 Mallotus villosus
CTACTTCATCGGGGGATTTCACACCAGAAAGGGCTTGATGGGGAATTTGAGAAGGGTAGCGAAGACATGGTTTCTCATTGTGAATTACATCCAATTGGCATAAGTGTCTACGTGACGTAGACTGTGGTACTGTAAATGAAAGTAATGACTGCAATGCTGTTCATCACACCAGATGCGTAACAGAACAGATGCAGTGTCTGTATTTTGGCATGTGGTAAAACTGTAATTCTGTAGTTATTTAGCTAGTTAACTCCCCTTGCTCTAAGCCTTCTTCCATTTCTACCCAGCTGTCTCCAAGTTACAGTTCTCTCCAGCTGAATACCCGAGGTAATTCCCTTCTTACTGAGGAGCCAAAAACAATCGAGTAACAGTCTGAAGCTGGATCCTATGAGACCTACAGTCTGGTATCTTCTGACAAGACTGCTGTCTTTTCTTTGTCTACTCTATTACTTTAGCACATAGTACTTTAGCACATAGCACTTTAGAACTGCACTTTAGCACATAGCACTTTATCCATGAGCTCTAGTGCAATGCACACTAGTACTCTAGCTCCACACTGTAGATTTATATGCTTTACATCAAAGTGCCATTTAAAGTCTATCAAGCTCCATGTTCTTAATGTTTAAATGTTAGTTTGTCTGGTTGTGTTTGTGTCTGTGGTTGTGTTTTTGTTCTGTTGTACTCTGAATGTTTCAGAAAGCAATGATGCACTGTGCCCAAGACAAATTTCCCCACGGGGACAATAAAGTTTAACCTAACCTAACCTACTCTTTTCAAAAGAAAATTTGGAAAACATCCAAAACATTTTTCGAAAATATTTGTCAAAACCTTTTTTTCGAAAATATTTGTCAAAACCTTTTTTTCGAAAAATTTTCACCTTTTTTTCGAAAAATTTTTCAAAACCTTTTTTTCGAAAATACCTTTTTTCGAAAAATTTTTCACCTTTTTTTCGAAAATATTTTTCGAAACTTTTTACCTGAAAACATTTACAAACCTTTCGAAGTTTTTTTATTTTTAAACTTTAGATTGGACTATAGATTGCTGGTGCAAGTTAGTTGCGAGCCCTGGCTACCACTCAGTGCTAGTTTAGCGTGGGTTCTGAGAGGACGAGGACAGGCGATAAAGGCAGATGCCTCAGGGCAGCAGTCAGCAGCACAATCACAGTCCTAATAATTACATAAAAAATATTTTTCAAAACCTTTTTACCTGAAAATATTTTTCAAAACCTTTTTACCTGAAAATATTTTTCAAAACCTTTTTACCTGAAAATATGTTTCTAAACTTTTTACCTGAAAATATTTTTCTAAACTTTTTACCTGAAAATATTTTTCTAAACTTTTTCCCTGAAAATATTTTTCTAAACTTTTCCCTGAAAAATTTTTCTAAACTTTTCCCTGAAAATATTTTGAAACCTTTTACGAAGTTACTTTAAATTGGACAGTGCTGGGACAGTGAGGAAAACAGTTAGTTGCGAGCCCTGGCTACCACTCAGTGCTAAAGTATTGCGTGGGTTCTGAGACGACGGGAGACAGGCGATAAAGGCAGACGCCTCAGGGCAGCAGTCAGCAGCACAATCACAGTCCTCCAGAACAGCAGGGGCTGCTGGGAGCTGCTGGGAGCTGTGTCTCTGGGCGTAGTCCGAGAGCTCTCCTAATGAAACCCTGATGACAGGCACGGAGAGCAGGGAGGCAGGAGAGGGGTGTTAGGGAGTAGAGAGAGGATGAGGCCAGAGGAGAGAGGTGAGAGGAGAGAGGAGAGATGGAGAGGAGGGGAGATGTGAGGAGGACTAGGAGAGAGGTGAGAGGATGAGAGGAGAGATGTGAGAGGAGGGGAGATGTGAGGAGAGGGGAGGAGGACTAGGAGAGAGGAGAGATGTGAGAGGAGGGGAGATGTAAGGAGAGGGGAGGAGGACTAGGAGAGAGGTGATGACTGTGAGAGAGTGTGAGAGGGGAGGGGCTAGGAGAGGTCGAGTGATGTGAGAGGAGGGAGGAGCTAGAGGAGAGCGGGACGGGGTGGAACGCCCGGCCCCAGCGTGATCCCCCGGAGGTGGAGGGTAATCACCTCGTTCCTCTGGTATTTGAGCGTGTTGGCCTCGTTGGCGTCGTCCGTCTCCTGCACGGTGCTGACAGCTCTCTGGAGGAGGTCCTGGGCCTCGGAGAGCTTGGTGGTGAAGCGAGACAAGACTTCCCTCACCGGGATCACACGGCCGTCTAAGATCATCTGCTTCTTCTCCATCTGTCGGACTCGTCTGAGGACTAACACGTCACACACAGGACAGACTGTTTGAGGACTGACCGTCACACACAGGACGTGTTTGAGTCCAATCAAGTTTGATTTGTACAGCCCTTTTTACAAGCAGGGTCACAGAGGGCTTCACATACGCCCGTAAAACTGCAGCTAAATCAACATAAGACACAGGAAAACTCATCTTCATATGAGCGGTTTTAGTGTGTGCGTGTGTGTGTGCGTGTGTGCGCGGGTGTGTGTCCGTGTGTGTGTGCGTGTGTGCTCGCGTGTGTGTGTGCGTGTGTGTGTGCGTGTGCGTGTTCCTCACGGTCGTGGGCCTCGGTGGACTCCTCCGTGGTGACAGGTCCTCGAGGAGACAGATCCAGAGTCCTCATCCAGGCCAGCAGGTCTTCAGCCGTGGCTGTGCTCTGTCTCACCAACTCTGGGTCCAGATCCCGGTCCACACTGTACAGCTCCCAGTCATGGATCATGTCTATGACACACACAGACACTTATTTTCCTCTTTGTAAAAATGTTTCCTTCGACTACTCAGGATGAGTTTAAAACATCGTAACACAGTTTAAAAAATGTCATTCCCAGGAGGCGCGCGTACCTTCGATGAGTACGTTGAGTGTGAGGAGGTTTATGGTCAGGTTGTCAGCGAGAGTGAAGCTGTTTAGTGTCTGTTCATCCACATGGTCCCCCAAGGACTTCACCACCTCCTCCTGGTTCACCACCACCACCACCACAAGGCAAATCAACCACGCGGTTAAGATTCCTCAGAGACAAACTACTGCAGCTCAAACTGACAGCGCACGTTAGGTTCTCTTGTGGTAAAGATCTTACCAAGGGGCTAACCAAGCTAGAGAAATGTGACAAATATGTACTGTGTTGCAATCTCGGTTACAGGACCTGAAGTTGATTACAATTCGTAATGCTTGTTATGGAAGTGATGATAATGATGCACGTGTGCCCAGGGAGCCCCTCACCATCTCAGCCAGCTGGATCATGTCAGAGAGCGCTGCCTTGGTGGACTCCTCCAGCAGGCCCGTCTGGTTCCTCATCAGAGCAGACTTGTTCCTCCAGTTCACAAACTGGTTCTGCAGAAAGTCCAGACATGATCAAGGCCCGGTCAAGCACAGTGACTGTCATCTATGTGACGTCTAGGGACAGGGGGGGGTCAGCTAGTCACCCCACCTTTACAAGTTTCCTAAGGTCTGGGTCCCTCCCTCGGTTTATGAAGAGCTGTTGCGATCGTGAGGAAGGAAACCTGGTCTTTACGCCCCCCCCCCAACCCCCCCGCCTGTGCCAGGACATCAGACACACTGCCTGACCTAAACCATCCATTAGAAACCTCCAGGGAGCGTCCCTCCCCGCCCCCCCCCCGCCCCCCCCAGGAGGAGTCAGCCTACCTGCAGTCTCAAAGCCGTGTAGTTGTAGTACTTGAGTCTGTCGTTGGCCGCCGCCCCTGTGGAGATGTTCAACACACTGACCCTCATCTGGTCCAGGGTCTTATTGGACAGCTTCAAGTCTCCAATCAGGTGCCAGATACACTCATCGCAACCTTCGGTGGGTTGTGAGAAAGAGGAGGAAATGATTTCTCTGAAATGTTGCTCTCTGGATTGTACTAGAAAACGTGGAAACACAAGTGATGTGTGTGTGTGTAGTGTTGAGACAGTGTTTATGAAGCTTCTTTACTGATGTTGCAGAGGTTGACGGTGGCAGCTTCTGGCAGACACTCTCCAGTGTGCGTGTCACAGTGTCCGCTAGCACAGTCACACTCTGCTCCCCGGAGAGAAAGAAACACACACGCATCATGTACTGTACACTGGGTGAGCATAGTACAAATATCTCATCTATCACATCTGGGAGGACAGCACAGCTGTGCTGGAGGCTGCAGGCTGCAGGCTGCGGGCCGGAGGCTGGAGGCTGGAGGCTGCTGGCAGCTGTGTGTCTGGGCCGCACAGGGCCTGCTCTGGTGTCAGAAGGCCCTGGGATCCCTACGCTCGCCTGCAGATCACCCTCGCTCAATGATCTCACCAGATGTCTGAATGACATCACCCAGTGGGTGTGTGAACAGTCCGCTGACTTAACAGCAGTGCATCGTGGGAAAGAAACATCTATGCTGAGCGTATGACCGGGACGCTCCGGAGGGGGAGGAGGTTCTGGAGTGGAGGTGTTTGACAGTCTCTTACTCTGGCAGCCTGAAGGCTTGTAGTCCCAGTGTCCGGGCAGACAGCGTTCGCAGTAACGTCCTCCTGCTCCTGGGCTACACTGGCAGCTGTGTGTCAGGGGGTGGCAGGTGACTCGGAGAGCGGCAGGACCACACTCACACCTCCTGCAGCCCTGGCAGCTGGAGAACCCCGACTGGCCCTCCTGAAGGGAAACACACGCGCTCTTCACCCACTGTTGTCTCCATGCTAGGAATATTTTACATTTGGAAATGATGATAATCATATTAATAATAATAATCGTTAGCCATCCCTGCTTCAGTGAGCCAGTCAGCTATGAGAGGCTTCTGAGAGGCTGCCATGCTTGTAAGGGGTTAAAGGTCGTGGAGTTTCTCACCTCACACTGGTCACAGAGTCGTCCAGTGACCCCAGGCTTGCAGTGACACACCCCCGTCCTGTCATCGCACGAGGCCGTCCCACACTTGCTGCACTCGCATTCTGCAGCGCAGGATGGAAAAGGTTATTCCTGCCACACCTGATCCTAACCACGGCGTCGGTTCGGGCCTGAGGTCATCCGTTCCCCAACCCTAACCCTAATTTTAGTCGACTTTGGGGCTAGCTGTAGCCCCGCGGGCTGGGTTATGGCTCTTGCCCATGCTGGCTCTGCCTCCACTGGCTTTGCAGGGCCCTGGAATACACACGCTAATCCAAGATCTATCTACGGCATTTCCCCCCACTTTTCAAACGTGGCGTCCAAAACCCACAACTGATCCAGAGTTATGAGGTGGAACCGTTTGGAGTTTTGCCGACTAAACAATTACTGTCCAACAGTTTGGTAAACAAGCCCTGTTCCTCCAGGATGCTATTCTTACATGGATGGTGTAAGACCCAGGCAGGGGGAGCAGTGCAGTCTAGGATGGAGCATGGGAGGAATTCTCCCTGGCCAGCCTGCCCAACTGTGTCAACACACAGAGCACATCTTCCTGTTTTCATTTCAAATAAGGCTTAGCGGCCGGCTTACGTCCCTATCACTTATTATACGACACGAGGGACAGTGTTGGAGCCCCGCTGAAGTCATCAGACATGTAAAGTAACAAGTTCACTCACTGAGCTCTTCTCTCTCCTCGAGGGAGATCAACGTCGTACGTGCTATAAATACAGCATGCATTCTTCCTCTGTGGTTTTTCCACTCTGTGTTGATAGCGTCAGCTCAGGCCACTCACCTCTGCAGTCCTTGGCACCGACGGCATCGCCGTAGAAACCCGGAGCACACCTGTCGCAGCTGGTGCCGGCTGTGTTGCCCCAGCAGTTCTGACAGACGCCAGTCACGTTGTGACACTCGTTGAAGATCAGATTGGGGTCGGAGTTCCCGTTACAGTCACACCTCTTACACGAGCTCCCGATGAGCATGGGGTTGCCATAGTAGCCTGGAGCACACCTGGACAGGAGAAGATCATACTTTCAGGTTTTTGATTCAATAAACGAATCGACTGGAAAATATGACTCCTAGGACTGTGACAGTGTGTGTGTGTGTGTGTTTGAGTCAGATGGCTGAGTGGTTAGGGAATCGGGCTATTAATCAGAAGGTTGCCGGTTTGATTCCCCAAGCAAAATTATGTTGTGTCCTTGGGCAAAGCACTTTACTCTACTTGCCTCGGGGAAATGTCCCTGTACTTACTATAAGTCGCTCTGGATAAGAGCGTCTGCTAAATGACAAAATGTAAATGTAATGTGTGTGTAATGGTTGGCAGAGGCCCTGAGGCCCACTGACCTCTCGCAGAAATGCCCATTGTAGCCCTCCAGGCACGTGCAGTGCATGGCGGAGATCCCTCTGCCACAGTGCACCGCAAAGCTGGAGAGAGGGGGGGGAAGAGGGGGGTGGAGAGGGAGGGGGGGTGGAGAGAGAGGGGGGGGTATTCAGTGAACACTCTCTGCTTGCCAAGAAAACAAGCCACCCGAAAACAAAGCAATCGAACTGGTTTAGTCGCTGACGCTCGCATCGCATCCCGTCAGGAACGCGGCGTAACTCACTTGTTGGAGGGGATGGAGAGAGGGCACGCGCAGGGCCGACAGGCATGCTGACCGCTAGGAGAAGGAACAGACATGTAGCCCTCCACACACATCTCACAGAAGTCACCAAACGTGTTGTCCTGACAGTCCTGGGATACAAGAAGGAGGAGGAGTTTTACCGGTCATGACATGAGATGTTACTGTGTGACTGTGAGAGAGAACGGAGAAGTGAATGGAGGAATGTGGAAACATCTTACTATGCAGACGCCTGTGATGTCTTCGCAGGTTTCTGAATGGCCTTTGCAGTTACATGGTAGGCAGTTGTTCAAATCACTGAGGAAGTATCCCTTTGCACATACCTAGGACAGGACACATGAGATAGAGCTTTTAAACACGTTACACTTGAATTCTTTCAAAGGATCCGTTTAAAGAAGGTGAAATCGGAACCACATTTGCAGGGCTGACAACTTTTCCAAAAACCTCGCCCCCCTCCGAGGCGTTTTGACGGGTGTTCGCGCGTCTATGTTTCCTCACTCCGTGTACCTGCGCTTCCTCCGTTACTGTTTACAAAACTGTTTACTGTGAGAAACACAAGGTGTGGCGCGAGAGCGTGGGAACTGGTTGAAATGCGCGTGTCTCACGGCCAATGTGTGAGAGTCGGCTGCCCAGCATTTAACTCACAGCTGGGATTCCTACATTAATGCCAAGGTCTTAATGAGGTACTCCATCATTCAACAGCACTTTCAGCTAAAGACACACCTGGAATCATTTTCACTAGGCTGGATCTCAGATTCTCTGCCAACAGTGGAATGGTTTCTACACATCTCAACATCTCTTATCCAACCGTTTCCATGGTCCCTCTAGGTGAAACGACCCCTGTCGTGTAGCTGAGTAGGTGCGGTTCAAGCAGGAAAGATTTCGTACCGCAGTGCAGTGTGGCATTTAAGATCTTTTCGGAGTGAGAAAGCACACTTGCCCTTCACCCAGAGGCCTCTGGTCTCCTGGTGGAGTCTCCTCCTGTAGTGTGATGTCAGGGTTCAGAGGTGAACCCAGGCCCCACACACATCGCTTTCAACTCCCCCGTTCAAAGAAGCCTCTCATGCTACAGAACCCACCCTGTTTAAACGGCCCTGTGTCGCATCGCAATGCTGTAGCCCTTTTGTTCCACTCAGTCAATCGAGTGTTTATCGTCCAGGCTGGCTGGAGTTCAGACACACCACATAGTTGTGCCCGGTTCGGTCGTGATGAATATTTTCCGTTCATCTATTCCCCAGGCAGTGAGACAATGAAATGCCTCTGTTGATAACTAATACGAAACATCCTGTTAACAGCAGGATGGTGAGCAGCTTTCATGGTCAGTACAGACTTTTCCTCCTGCTCTTCCTGTGTGTTTCCTGCACACACAGACACTGGAAACACACATGCATCACCGCCTATGAGTCCAAGACACTTGAATTAATTGTGTTGACGAAAACCTCTAAACACACATCAAGCTAAGATTGATAACTTGCTTAGGGAACGGGCTGATTGGCTGCAGACACAAATATCAAGACAAGGTCATGGATGTCTGTAATATAGAAAGTATATCCAAACCAGATAGAGAAATTAGTTGGTTGAATGATGATACACAGCAACACTGGTCACACTGTGAAGCAGTGGTGTGTTCTGTTAGGGAGCTGGTCGTGGGACATCCTGTGATGGGTCAAACAGCTGTGCCGTGTATAAACACAAGCTCTACAGCACAGAGCCTTGTGGGCGCAGGCAACAGATGGTCTGGTGGCCGAGCACCATCTCTCAGGTCCCTCTGAAGTCAGAGGAATGTGTTTAACGTACACACACCAGCGGCTTTTACGTATCACTGCTTATCTCATTAACTCTTTCATGTAGTAACGACACTGGAACTTAATCCCTTCACGTCAGAAGATTTGTCTCACTCGGATCCCCACGGTTCAAAAACAAGATGTGGACTCCTGACTCCATCTCCCCCCTCTGCAGGGCACAACGGAATCTCTAAATGTTCTGTGTTAAATACTGCTTTTGTTATTTCAGACACTGGTGGTTTCACCACCTTCCTAACATGCGTGGAAATGGAAACACAACGTGCAGACTCGCACTGCAGTCAGAGTGTTCTCTGTAACGGGAGCTATTTCAGAGACAATGTGTCCACTACATTAGAAAACAAAGATGACATTCACAGTGGAGCATAGCCTCTTTCTGTCTCACAGCCTACATACATGCCAACCGGAATGTCCATTTTCCACAGAGACACTCCTGGACTTTCCCCAACTCATTTACATTTATAAACCGCGTTCGTGCCAACAACTGGACAGTTACAGAACGCACGACACTGGCCATGAGCCTATCAGAACGCACAACACTGGCCAAGAGCCTATCAGAACGCACAACACTGGCCAAGAGCCTATCAGAACGCACAACACTGGCCATGAGCCAATCAGAACGCACGACACTGGCCATGAGCCTATCAGAACGCACAACACTGGCCAAGAGCCTATCAGAACGCACAACACTGGCCATGAGCCAATCAGAACGCACAACACTGGCCAAGAGCCTATCAGAACGCACGACACTGGCCATGAGCCTATCTGACTCTGAGACGCAGACGGTACAAAACAAATATGGTGGCTTTCCAGCAGAACGTCATGAACGAGGAACGAGTTGTGTCCAAAGCAAACATGCTGTTAGAGCCTGGGGCTGTGTGATAGAGTGTCCATGACTCTGCCTCTGCCCGTTCTCCTGCTGTACTTCCTGTACGCCTCTCGAGCTAGCAGGGTTTAGAGGGGGTATTTGGTTTAGAGGGCTCAGTGGTGAAGTCTCCTGAAGATACTGAGGCTGGGAGAGAGGAGGGAGACGGGTCATGGGAAGTCCATCATCAACCAATAAGGGAGCAGAGATGTTAAGTCTGCAGGGAGCTTGTTATCACAAGACTCAGATAAACATTTGAAACAAACATTCTCCAGTGAAGAAGACGAGGAGGAAGGGTGATTCAGACACAGCAAGGGGTCCAACTTCTTTACTAAGATTTAGCGTGTTTATTTTCTCAGCGTTACAAAACAAAATTAGTCCTAAACGACTGGTGACTTCTCCCACAATGCACTTGCAGTACATACCATAATAACTCTTGTCCATTGACACATTGTATGGCTTGTGTCTGGGAGGAAGGCCCATTCTAGTGTACCCCGAGACAGGAAACCAGCCCCAGGGACTAAAGACCTCCCCACTCCTCCATTGTTTCTCTTGCTCTCAGCGAGCGCTCCCTCCAACCCTCTGGAGTGTTGCTCAACACTTGGCAGCTGGCTTTCATTAGGACTCTGTCGGGGGGGCCAAGAGGCCCATGGAGAGTGATATAGACCTCATATGGGGCCGAGGCTGAGGCTGAGGCTGAGGGTGAGGGTGAGGCTGAGGGCTGAGGCCAGGGCTGGGCTGAGGCTGAGGCCAGGGCTGAGGCTAGGCTGGGTTGGGGATAGGGCTGAGGCTGGGGGTGAGGCCGGGGCTGAGGCTAGGCTGGGGATAGGGCTGAGGCTGAGGGCTGGGCTGAGGGTGAGGCCAGGGCTGAGGCTGAGGCCAGGGCTGAGGCTAGGCTGGGGATAGGGCTGAGGCTGGGGGTGAGGCCGGGGCTGAGGCTAGGCTGGGGATAGGGCTGAGGCTGGGGGTGAGGCCGGGGCTGGGGATAGGGCTGAGGCTGAGGGCTGGGCTGAGGGTGAGGCCAGGGCTGAGGCTGGGTTGGGGATAGGGCTGAGGCTGGGTTGGGGATAGGGCTGAGGCTGGGCTGAGGCTGAGGCTGAGGCCAGGGCTGCTTTCAATAACACCAACCTCCAGTAGAGAGTAAAGTGCTCCTGGAGGCTGAGGATCCTCATAGCGAGCCTGCTTCTAGTTACCATCTCACAACCCCCCAGCAGAAGAAGAGAACACATTTTTGTCCTCCACACTGAGTTTGACAACATCACTTTCAGCAGTCACGGTTACCAGCGATAATAAAACAGGGGCTACGCAGCAGAAACCAACAGAAAAAGTTTAATAGAACACTTTTCCAGTTGCAGTTTTACTACTGTAAATACAGCCATGCTAAGGCATTGGAAAGCCTGTTCGGGTTGCACTAGACAATCAGGGGAAAACAAATATAAAAGGAGTGGTCTTACTGTCACAACCGAGCGCTGTTCCCATGGCAACCCGGCGGCAGCGGCTGTGCCGACCAGCCCGAGGAGGATGGAGAGAAGGCAGAGGCAGGGAGAAGAAGATCTGCCTGCCATGTCTGTGTGTTAGTCCAGAGGAGCGACGCTTTCTCTCTGTCCTTCTGTCTGTGTGTGTCTCTCTCTCTGCCTCTGTCTGTCTGTCTGTCTGTCTGCCTGCCTCTGTCTGCCCTGGCTCCGCTGCACCCGCTGGTTAGAACTTTTTCACTGGCCCGACCTCCAGATGCAGAGAGTAGCCTGCGCCAGCTACAGTCCTGTGGAACTAACTGTGAACTTCCTCCCTCCGTCCCTCCCTCCCTCCCTCCGGCCCTCCCTCCGTCCCTCTGCCGTAACTCCCCCCCCCCTCGTCTCTCTCTCTCTGGATCTGCCTTCCCAGAGCCTCAGCTTAAATCACATACAGATGGAAAGTACGGAGAGAGTGAGCAACAAAGTGAGAGAAGACTAGATAGGGAGATGAGAGCGCTAGAGAGAGAGAAGGACAGAAACATGGAGGGCAGATTAGAGAGTCGAGTAGTTGTCCAGACTGCATGTATCCCTCAGAGAGTCAGAAGGGTTTGTCGCTGGGCAGCGAGTCGTTTGTGGGTCTGTGGCACCCTTCCACCCTGGGCTGAGCAGGGACACACCCCTCTCTCCCTCCCCCCAACCCCCTCCCCTCCCCCAACCCCCTACTTCAGGGTGAGCCGTCGCTGTATAGGCTTTGACACCCCATCCAGCCCTGCTGATGAGCAACACACAGCTGCTCCCCCCCTCCCCTCCACCCCCCTCCACCCCCCCCTCTCCACTCCCCCCCCAGCACCACCCCTGTTTGTTTACCTAGCGAGGTCAGACGGACAGGGGAGGTGCTACATTTATGAAAACCGTGTTAGGGTCAGAAAGCCCTCCTGACAGGAAGAGGCAGAGGGATACTTCTGGACACAAGGGAAGCATTGTCCGTCCCTCGCAGGTTCAAACACAGCGCTCTGATACCAGACTCCCGTGTGGAGCCAGGGCAAAGTGCATGTGCTTTGATGCACGTGGGCGTTTAGAACGCAGAACCTCATGACTATAAAGAGACAAGTCATGCAGACCCCGAGAGATTGTGACAGGATGTTCATCTCTCACTTTGTCTCTTTCTCTACACAGAGCACGTAAGCCGTTTAAGTTGGCTGCCAAGCCAACGTGGTCTGAGTTATATACGGTGGGTCCAGGGCACCGTATGGAAGTCATACGTCTCAGATGACCAATAAACAGGTCGTCACATTCCTGTGATGTATGTCGGAGACGACACTCCTACACACATGAGCAGAACGGCCCACGGGAACACGGCTGACTGCTGCGTCCAGAGAGACAGAGAACAGGTCAGCACTGCAGCACAAGCCCCAAGGCTGTTCTCCCAAACACAGGAGCATGTCCTTCATGCCTGGCAGAACGCAAGAACAAAAGCTGTTAAGCTAATAAGGATGCCGATTCCAATGGTTAGAAAGCGAAGAGAAGCAGCCGGTCAGCGTGTAAGCAGCGTGTAAGCAGCCGGTCAGCGTGTAAGATCCCCTCAGTCTCCTTTCATCCAGATCAGTGAACACCAAGTCAACAAGCTAAGCTGAGACTGAGGACAGGACGGGGATTCTCTCAGGCGGGGTTAGGGTGGCTCTAGTTACCCCTCTGGTTGCTGCTTGTGCTTCACATTGGTATTCTCATCACATGGGGGGTAGTCTAAACACAGGAGGAGAACCCTCCCAAGGGACACAGAGAATGATTGAGGGGGAGGCGGGGGGGTCGAGGGAGGATGGGGCGTTTTACTGCAACATTTTTTCGTCGACACACTGAGATGGGCTGGACCCGGGTGGTCTGAGCCATGCTCGTTCATCTGATGAAAGGCTGTGGGGGCGGAGACGAGGAGACGAGGCTCGTCCTCACAGGACTGGCACGGTGCCGCCCCCTGATCCTAAACACCACCCCTGCCAAGTCAAACACGGTGCCCCCCTGGACCTTTCACATGGCCGAAGGGGAACCTGGACGGCTTCCACCCTCCTGCCTCCACCCTCTGCTCCACCCTCCTGCCTCCACCCTCCTGCCTCCTGTCTCCACCCTCCTGCCTTTTACCCTCCTGCCTCCACCCTCCTCCTCCGCCCTCCTGCCTCCACCTCTGCCTCCACCCTCCTCTTCTCCACCCTCCTGCCTCCACCCTCCTGCCTCCCCCCTCCTCTCCTCCTCCTCCTTTCACCCTCCTGCCTCCACCCTCCTCCTCCACCCTCCTGCTCCCTCCTGCCTCCACCCTCCTGCCTCCACCCTCCTGTCTCCACCCTCCTGCCTTTACCCTCCTGCCTCCACCCTCCTGCCTCCGCCCTCCTGCCTCCGCCCTCCTGCCTCCACCCTCCTGCCTCCACCCTCCTGTCTCCACCCTCCTGCCTCCACCCTCCTGCCTCCACCCTCCTGCCTCCACTCTCCTGCCTCCACCCTCCTGCCTCCCCTCAGGTTGATAACCCTGACCCTGAGAGTTAACCTACACACTAATATGACCTCTGACCCCCAATCTTTCCTTTATCTAACCTCCCGTTAGGGTTGAGAGTGTTATGAAGTGCACAGGGAGGGTCTGCAGAAGCCCCTGAGTGTGTGCAATTACAGCAGAGAAGACTTTGTTATGATAGAGGTTCCAGTTTGCTCTGGCATGTGTGGAGAGTGAAAGAGGATCTCTGCAGTAGGACCAGAGGGCCCCTGGGTCTCCCCCCACCACACACACACACACACACACACACACACCACACACACACACACACACACACACACACACACACACCACACACACACACACACACACACACACACACACCCCACACACACACACCTCACCACACACACATAGGGAGATGAGGAGAACCCCTGCTCTGTGGGTGACCTGCTCTGAGACCTCCAGAGGGAGGAGTCGGTGTACGTTTCACCAGGAAATGAGAAAAGGCCCAAACTGGGTTATAAATGCACTTGAGGACATGACCTGTGATTCATTCTATAGACAGACAGATGAGACTGGAGACCAGTGGGGAAACGATGCTCTCAGTTGTCATTGTCATCGATGAGTGCTCTACTGCAGCACTATCAACTGTACCTGCTTGTACAGGTTCCCTGTACTAACCCTAACCTTAACCCTCCCTAACCTTAACCCTCCCTAACCTTAAACCTAACCCTATCTTTTATTTTTGTGAATTTGTTTTGAACTTCTCAACACTGGAGGAAGATGACAGTCCAAGATGGAACCATGTTTACATCTTCGGTCCCAGCATTCCTGATCAAATATAATTACTCTTACAAGCTGTAAACATTTGCAGTATAGACTCAAATATTTTGGGTTTAAATTGTCGTTGTGGTTTAACATTCTCTGTCAGAAATATTTACTTGTGTTTGAGTAACTAGAGAAGCAGTGTGTGTTAGTATGAGAGAGACAAGGAAAGAGAGATGTGGGGTGCTGATACACATGACATTAAAACAGCATGAACACCAGTGAATATGATATCTTCCCATACAACAGACTTATTCTCAGAGGAAACGCTGTGTCTAATGCAGGGGAAGGAAGCCTTTTTCCCATCCAGTTTATTGCATCTTAGTCTGGTGATCTCTGTCAGTGAACTGGGAGTCCAGAGGGAGTTGGAGAGAATCGGATAGTGGGCTGCTGGTAGACAACACTGATTGGAAACAGATGCAGGGAGGAGGTGTGTGAGGGAGAGAGAGGAAGAGAGAGACAGAGAGGAGAGATGAGAGAGATACGAGAGAGCTATCGAGATGATGAGAGGAGATAGCTAATAGAGGATAAGAGATAGAGAGTAGCGAGAGATCTCTATCTCTACTCTTCAGAGCTCTCGTCAGCTATTCAGAGCATCTCTCCATCGATTATCTCTCGCTCACTGTCTCTACCTCTCTCTCTCTCTCCTCTCTCTCTTCCTCTCTTCGCTCTCTCCCTCTCTCTTCTCTCTCCTCTTCCCTCTCTCTTTTTTTGTTTCTCTCGCTCTCTTCTCTCTCCTCTCTCCGCTCCTCCTCTCTCTCTCTCCTCTCTCTCCTCTCTCTCTCTCTCTTCCTCTCTCTCTCCTCCTCTCTCTCTCTCTCGTCTCTTCTCTTCTCTCTCTGCTCTCCTTCTTCACTCTCTCTTCCCTTCTGACTCGTGGTGAGACATTTACATACACCTTGTCTTGCACAACCTGCAGACACACTGGAACGGTACCAACCATTGCTAAACAGGCAGTAACAGCAGAAGAAGAACTCAACAAAACAGCTTCACTTCAGAAGTTTCTCCCACAGCCACAAGACACAACACTGAACCTGGAACAGGAATCTGTTGGAATGTTTTTCCCAGTCAAAAAATCAAACCCAGGCTTCACACTTTCAGCTGTCTCAATTCCACAGATACCAGAAACCCCCTAAACGCAGCCTGAGAACAAGCTCTGGGCCCCTCTCCTTAAGTGGACCTAACTGTTTGAAAACGAGTTTCAAATCAAAAGTATGTTGCTGGGACTCAGCTGGCGAGCAGTGGTGAATGTGACTATTCATCATGGCTGGCTGTCCCGGGGCGGGGCTGGTGCTCCTGCCCAGACACAAGCAGCTGCTCTGGGCTTCATCTTCAGCCAGACAGGCCTCCAGACCATCTCTCCAACGCTACAACACAACAGTTGCTGGATGGGTCTCCATGGCATTCCATGTCCCAATAACATAGACTATAACTGGTTTACCATCTGAGCAAAGGATTTCCAGTGTCTTAATCAAGGATGTTTTCAGGTTGTCACAGTACAATTGGGGAAATGTATCTTTTCTGATTGAGTTTGATTTTTTTTAATAGTTGGTGCATAACTGCAGACTGTATTGACAGTCTCAAAGGGAAGGTCTTCATGTCTTCATTCACAAACACACTGTGGTTCCTGAGTGACCCTGAACAGGACACAGAACAGAACATCGGTACAGCCCTCGACAAGCAGCCGTACAGTGGAAAACACACTCCTCCACTATCTCCACAGGCTGGAGCGAAACACAGAAGCCTCTTGTGATATTATCTCTCACACACACACGCACGCACACACACACACACACACACACACACACACGCTGTACTTGCCTACACAACTGTATGCTCTTATAAGGCACATTTGCTAAAGCAACAACTGACAAGGACACATATCCTCTCACCCTTGCAGGATCTCGCAACATACACACACACACACACACACACCACACACACACACACACACCCACACACACACACACACACACACACACACACACACACACACACACACACACACACACACAATGCAAGAGTCAGAGGAAGGTCAGCAGTGGCAGCATTTCCACTCACCAGAAGAGGCGGCCAAGACTCACGAGGGCTCCCTGCTGTTAAAATGCTGAACTACACCCCCCCCCCTGAAAATGGCTGCATCAAAACACACAATACAGAGTACCATGCTTTAATACCGACATGTTTTTCAAAAATGAATCATCTCAGCGCTGGTGGTAAGTAGTGAAAAAGACTGCCATATATCAGAGTCACTAAGAATGCAAATGTTCAGGCAGGGAGGAATAATCTTTCCTTATTCTCTCTCTGTAAATCATCTGTATGCATGCTCTATACTCGACCTAAAGGCCATCATCTCAGATAGATCACTACATGCACAAGAGATCTCTGCTGCACAAAAAGGAGAGAGAGAGAAGAAATGAAAAGACAGAGCAGAACAAGAGAAGAGAAAGAAAAGAAACGAGAGAAAAGAAAAGCAAAGAAAGATGAAAAGATCCATGATCTCACTGACAAATACACTGAAAATGACACCTAGCTATCAAATAAGCCATCCCTCCCTCTCTCTCCTCAAATGACCCTCCCTCTCCCTCTCTCTCCTCCCTGCCCCTCTCTCTCCTCCCTGCCCCTCCCTCTCCCTCCCTCTCCCTCTCTCTCCTCCCTGCCCCTCCCTCTCTCCTCCCTACCCCTCTCTCTCCTCCTGCCCCTCCCTCTCCCTCTCTCTTCTCCCTGCCCCTCCCTCCCTCTCCCTCTCTCTCCTCCCTTCCCCCCACCATCTTCTACTTCTCTCTGGGGAACAGAGAGCAGGGCTCCCAGCGGGGGGGAGGGGAGGGAATCCCAGAGTGCTTAGCTCCGCGTCGGGCAGGATGGAGCTCTCTCCCACGGAGACGCCCTGTTCCATCCATCAGCCCTCTGCCACCGACGGAGCACGCCGTCCCAAAAGATGGATGACAAACGGAGTCGTCTCCCTGCTGGAGCGCTCCGCTGAGTCCAGGCTCGCCGCTCCTCCTCGCTTCAAAGGGATCCTCTCTCTGTCTCGCGTGCCGGGCGCTGAGGCGGCGGGAGACAGATGCACTTCGTCTAATCGTTGTGCTAGAGTGATCAAAGCCTAAGCTACACAGAAGCTGCCCACTCCCTCTCTCTCTGTCTCTCTATGTCTCTTTCTCTCTCTCTCTCTATGTCTCTCTCTCTCTCTCTCTCTCTCTCTCTCTCTCTTCCTCTGTGGCCAGCGTTCCACGGGCAGACTCTCATCCTGGAGGAAGTCAATAAATTACCTCAGATTTCCTCGGAGGCCAGACAATAACTCTGTTGTGGCTGGCTCTCTGACTAATGGGAACACTTGCGGTAAAGTATGTCACTGGATTCATGATTATCTCCTGGTTCCTGAGATAACCTTATTCCATCCTATCACATAAAAGCATTCCTCTCCAAGTTTCATCTCTGTGGAAAATTGCTACAAAGAAGCATAAACCTCTCAGACAGGGTTTCGACCCTGGGTCACATGGTGTGAGTCGATGGAATTACCCCCTAGAATTTACCCACACACACACGCACACACACACACGCACACACGCACGCACGCACACACACACACACACACACACACACACACACACACACACACACACACACACATACCACCACTGCTGGCATGTCAACATCTGCATGAGTAAACGAGTAAACGAAACCGTAAACTCAACAGCACGATGAAAGGCTCTGATTAGTCCCCATCAGCACACACAGCCTGCTGTCCCAGTAGAGCCAGCCTCGTACAGCAGCTCTGGCCAAGCTGGCTGTCTGGCCCAGAAACACGGTCTCGTCCTGCAGTAACCTGCTAGACACTCTAGGGGGCAGCGTTGCTTACAGATTGACCGAGAGGCCGACACAGCATCTCCCAGAGGCCTGCCTTTATGGAGAACTAAAGAAACCAAGGCAAGTCTTCTTCTATTGTTTTCCAGCTGCTGCATGATGGGAGCTCCTGCCAGCCTGTTCACTAAACACTCCACACGAGCGTGAGAATGAGCGACAACCTTACAAAGCAGACAAAACAAACCTACAAACTCCTCAGATCCACACAGACACAGTCTTTTTCTTCTGGCCTCCAGAAGCCAGGCGCTTGTGAATGCCTCAGCGTAAACACTGTAACATGAAAAAGGTAGTTCTGGTTTAGGCTCACAGATGAGCTGGGGGAACAATGTAAGGGTACAGCCACCTACAGAGAACTGTCCCTGCCTGACTGCATGAGCGGTCTCTCCTGGAGGTGTTCACACGGTGAGGAGAACACAAGCCAAAGAGAACGAGGAGTCAGCGTTCAGGAAGGACGAGCGAGGCTTAAGATAGACCTCTTTATCTTCCAAGGCAGCGCATGTATGTGTCTGAGCCTTCACAAGTCAGAGGTGACCCGTGGAAATATTCATGAAAAAAAAACAGCCAGTATTTCCTGTCTGGTCTCTCAGGATGCAGGGAGACGTGGGGGTGTCTTCGACGTGAGGGGGGGCGGGGAGGGGGGGGCAGGCGGAGGTGCAGCTGTCCTGGGCAGGGCTGTGTGATTGACAGGAACATTTCCCATCCATACTATAAGCTGTCCCGTGACACACCAGGCCTGTCAGGCTCCAGATGTAAATCAGACGTCTGCTCCCCCTCCGTGATCTGCACCCCCCCTCCCCGATCTGCACCCCCCCCTCCCCGATCTGCACCCCTTCCCCGATCTGCACCCCCTCCTGGATCTGCACCCTGGGATTCTAGCTTTCCTCCCATCTTTGGAACATAATAACCAAGACATATTTCAATATGTCACTCCTGTCTAATATTTATTCTAATATTTCAGAGGAGACTGAAAAGGTGAAGGTTGAGGTGAAAGCAACCAGGCGAAGACTGCTGGGAAATCCTGATAAGAATTTATAACTAAATTCATCAATCATGTTTGGTGAATTACAAATGAGTAAAAAAATAAATGACATGTGTGGTTGCAAAAACGAATAAACATCAGCAGAAGGCATACAGCACCCCAAATAAATGTTTTGTCGTATAATCATTGGTTTCCTGTTTCAGACCTGGACTATTTCATCTTTAAATGTGTTCCCTGGAGTGACACCGCCCCCCCTCATCACACACACACACACACACACACACACAGCCACACACACACACATACACAGCCACACACACGCACTGAACAAACAAGTCACAAACCAACATTGAAGTGTCTAGGGCACACACTGTTAAAACAAGCAGACCTGAGTCATGCGTGTGCCAGCCTGCTGGCTCGGCATCTTCAGAGTGATCCTGCCTGGAAAAGAAGAGTCTGGTCAGCATGAGGACAGTCTGGTCAATATGAGGACAGTCTGGTCAGCATGAGGACAGTCTGGTCAGCATGAGGACAGTCTGGTCAGCATGAGGACAGTCTGGTCAATATGAGGACAGTCTGGTCAGCACGAGGACAGTCTGGTCAGCATGAGGACAGTCTGGTCAGCATGAGGACAGTCTGGTCAGCACGAGGACAGTCTGGTCAATATGAGGACAGTCTGGTCAGCATGAGGACAGTCTGGTCAGCATGAGGACAGTCTGGTCAATATGAGGACAGTCTGGTCAGCGTGAGGACAGTCTGGTCAGCATGAGGACAGTCTGGTCAGCATGAGGACAGTCTGGTCAACATGAGGACAGTCTGGTCAGCGTGAGGACAGTCTGGTCAACATGAGGACAGTCTGGTCAGCATGAGGACAGTCTGGTCAGCATGAGGACAGTCTGGTCAACATGAGGACAGTCTGGTCAGCGTGAGGACAGTCTGGTCAATATGAGGACAGTCTGGTCAATATGAGGACAGTCTGGTCAGCATGAGGACAGTCTGGTCAGCATGAGGACAGTCTGGTCAGCATGAGGACAGTCTGGTCAACATGAGGACAGTCTGGTCAGCGTGAGGACAGTCTGGTCAATATGAGGACAGTCTGGTCAGCATGAGGACAGTCTGGTCAACATGAGGACAGTCTGGTCAACATGAGGACAGTCTGGTCAATATGAGGACAGTCTGGTCAATATGAGGACAGTCTGGTCAATATGAGGACAGTCTGGTCAACATGAGGACAGTCTGGTCAACATGAGGACAGTCTGGTCAACATGAGGACAGTCTGGTCAACATGAGGACAGTCTGGTCAATATGAGGACAGTCTGGTCAGCATGAGGACAGTCTGGTCAGCATGAGGACAGTCTGGTCAACATGAGGACAGTCTGGTCAACATGAGGACAGTCTGGTCAGCATGAGGACAGTCTGGTCAATAAGAGGACAGTCTGGTCAGCATGAGGACAGTCTGGTCAGCATGAGGACAGTCTGGTCAATATGAGGACAGTCTGGTCAACATGAGGACAGTCTGGTCAACATAAGGACAGTCTGGTCAACATGAGGACAGTCTGGTCAACATAAGGACAGTCTGGTCAGCATGAGGACAGTCTGGTCAGCATGAGGACAGTCTGGTCAATATGAGGACAGTCTGGTCAACATGAGGACAGTCTGGTCAATATGAGGACAGTCTGGTCAACATGAGGACAGTCTGGTCAACATAAGGACAGTCTGGTCAACATGAGGACAGTCTGGTCAACATGAGGACCGTCTGGTCAGCATGAGGACAGTCTGGTCAACATGAGGACCGTCTGGTCAGCGTGAGGACAGTCTGGTCAGCATGAGGACAGTCTGGTCAACATAAGGACAGTCTGGTCAACATGAGGACAGTCTGGTCAATATGAGGACAGTCTGGTCAGCGTGAGGACAGTCTGGTCAACATGAGGACAGTCTGGTCAGCATGAGGACAGTCTGGTCAATATGAGGACAGTCTGGTCAGCATGAGGACAGTCTGGTCAACATGAGGACAGTCTGGTCAGCATGAGGACAGTCTGGTCAATATGAGGACAGTCTGGTCAACATGAGGACAGTCTGGTCAGCATGAGGACAGTCTGGTCAACATGAGGACAGTCTGGTCAACATGAGGACAGTCTGGTCAATATGAGGACAGTCTGGTCAACATGAGGACAGTCTGGTCAACATGAGGACAGTCTGGTCAATATGAGGACAGTCTGGTCAGCATGAGGACAGTCTGGTCAACATGAGGACAGTCTGGTCAGCATGAGGACAGTCTGGTCAGCGTGAGACCAGACAAGGACGTCTGAGAGCAGAAAGGAGCAGCCAGCCACTAAGGATGGTTCACAGGGAGGACGGCAAGAGAGAGAGAGAGAGAGAGAGAGAGGAGAGAGAGAGAGAGAGAGAGATGAGAGAGAGAGAGAGAGAGAGAGAGAGAGAGAGAGAAAAGAGAGAGAAAGGGAGAAAGAGAGAGATAAGGGAAAGTGGGAGGTGAGAAGAGAGCAAGAGAGCAAGAGATTGGACATCAAAACATCTGCTACCCTACTTGTCAATATTTGCTCTAATAATTGTGAGTGTGGCAATGTGGTCTCCTCAAACCCAGTGTAATAACTCACTAGCAGAGCTCCACAAACAAGCAGGACTGTTTTCTCAGCACCGAGGCAGCACCTCTGTTTTTGTTTGCAATAGGGCTTTAACATTTCCAGGTTATTCTATCGTCAAAGATTATTTTTTGAAGAGGGAGTAGAATTCCTCTCTTTCACAAACAGAGAAGCTAGCACGCCCAACGCCTGGTTAGTTTCGAACAGGAAGCCATTATACAACCATTACGGCGTCACATGACTATGCACACCGCTAGCAAGCAGGAAATGGACCCCCAATCTCAAAGGCTAGAAACCCCTTGATGGATAAGGAGACATGACAGTGTCTGAACCACGTGTCGAACGACCGCAACTCCCCAACCCTCCACTAGGGGTGACACCTTCTCCACTGAGCCCACATGTCTAGAACGTGTCTTCTAAGAGGTCCTGAGGTTAACGTGGAGGACTGTGAGAAGGCACACACACACACACACACACACACACACACACACACACACACACACAGCACACCCTGAAAGCCCAGAGGAGGTGTCGAGATCTAGAGAGCGCTGCGGAGGCTCACAGTACCATCGCTTTGCCTGCCTTAAATCACAGACGTGTCAACACACACAGAACTCAGACTGGAGGAATCATGCGGGAGGCCCTTGAACATAAACAGTGTAATTCTGCAAAAATATTTAGTGTAGCCTTGACGAGTAGCCTTGGATAAATCGTCTGATGGGGTTTGAAAGAGAGCATACTGCTTGTCTGATAAACAACACAGAGAGGATGGCTGTTTGGGCACAGAGGAGAGAACCACCTTCATTATACGTCCTCCTTCTCAACGGTTTAGTTCCAGAAGACCACTTTTTGCTTGGGCCCTTATGAGCTGATCTCAGAAGGAGACACGTCGTAAAATACAACTACCGCAGTGTTGACGTTATTACGAAACACTCGCAAAATACGGAGCTTAGCGATTTATGAAGCCCCTTATTAAATTAGGAATGGTTTCTTTTCTTTCTTCAAGACAGGCTCCCCAAAGCCCCGACGCTTTGGTTGGCCAGCTCTTCTCCCTTTCGGATCTTGTGTAACATGGGTGGTAAGAACTGCGAACTTTGTCTCTCTCTCTCAACTGCACTGACAAACTGATGAAGTATCTTTGCATCTCAGCTTGGACTCTCCTCAGATTTACACTTACAATTAGTCATTTAGCAGACGCTCTTATCCAGAGCGACTTACAGTCAGTACAGGGACATTCTCCCCAAGGCTAGGGTGAAGTGCCTTGCCCAAGGATACAACATCATTTGACACGGTCGAGAATTGAACCGGCAACCTTCTGATTAATAGCCCGATTCCCTAACCGCTCAGCCATCTGACCCCTAGATAAGACAGTCACGCACATCTGTTTCTCCACCCAAAATGTACCTAATCTGTTACGCCCAGAATCCCTGAAAGTGACATAACAACATTCAATAGGAGTTGAACTGACATGTTATAAATTCCCATGTGCTAGTCGCACCCTCAAATATTTAAATGTTTCCCTCTGTGTTCCTTCTCCTCTAAACGAAACGTGCAGTTTCAAAGCCGGAGCCACTGAGTGAAAGAATATTAATGACGGTATATAATGTGTGTTTCCAGTGAGTGGCCTGGGTCTCACCCCAGCCAGGGGGGGTGAAGGGTGAGGCGTGGCTGGGCCGGTGCTGAGCTGGAGCGGAGGGTCTGAGGGGGTCTGAGGCCCCCAGAAGGGGTCCCCACACACCAGAGCACCATTAACACACACACAGCTGCTGGTTATTATAACGCCTCGCTCTCCAGACAAACACCATCGTAAAAGTGGCTTTTACGACAGAGGCTACTAACGAAGTCAATACCCATCCTGGAGGATTTCTGAAATAAATAAAAAACATAAAAATTGCAGGTCTGTGATATTCAACAACCAACGCTCGTCAAGGTTCTGGCCTTGCTCAGACAGTCACACACAGCAGACAGACACACACAGCAGACAGACACACACAGCAGACAGTCACACACAGCAGACAGACACACACAGCAGACAGTCACACACAGCAGGCAGTCACACACAGCAGACAGTCACACACAGCAGACAGACACACACAGCAGACAGACACACACAGCAGACAGTCACACACAGCAGACAGACACACACAGCAGACAGACACACACAGCAGACAGACACACACAGCAGACAGACACACACAGCAGACAGACACACACAGCAGACAGTCACACACAGCAGACAGTCACACACAACAGACAGTCACACACAGCAGACAGTCACACACAGCAGGCAGTCACACACAGCAGACAGTCACACACAGCAGACAGACACACACAGCAGACAGTCACACACAGCAGACAGTCACACACAGCAGACAGACACACACAGCAGACAGTCACACACAGCAGACAGTCACACACAGCAGACAGTCACACACAGCAGCACCTGAGTCTAACCCTCTCTGTGGACAGCAGGAGCAACATGACACAGCAGCCTCTGAGATCCTGGCCGGCCTCCAACCAGTTACACTTGTGATTAGGCCGTGTGAAGGACTACTGCTACACCAATTCCCCGGCTCAGTGGCCCTCTAATGGGATTATTCTACCAGCGCGGCCAGATGAACTGGATCCCCATATCACTGCTGGCAGGAGGGCTGGGGTTATTAACACTGGCCAAGGTGAGGCAGGAGGAGGCTGGGGTTATTAACACTGGGGCAGGAGAAGGCTGGGGTTATTAACCCTGGGGCAGGAGGAGGCTGGGGTTATTAACACTGGCCAAGGTGAGGCAGGAGGAGGCTGGGGTTATTAAACCTGGGGCAGGAGAAGGCTGGGGTTATTAACCCTGGGGCAGGAGGAGGCTGGGGTTATTAACCCTGGGGCAGGAGGAGGCTGGGGTTATTAAACCTGGGGCAGGAGGAGGCTGGGGTTATTAACCCTGGGGCAGGAGAAGGCTGGGGTTATTAACCCTGGGGCAGGAGGAGGCTGGGGTTATTAACACTGGCCAAGGTGAGGCAGGAGGAGGCTGGGGTTATTAAACCTGGGGCAGGAGAAGGCTGGGGTTATTAACCCTGGGGCAGGAGGAGGCTGGGGTTATTAAACCTGGGGCAGGAGGAGGCTGGGGTTATTAAACCTGGGGCAGGAGGAGGCTGGGGTTATTAAACCTGGGGCAGGAGGAGGCTGGGGTTATTAAACCTGGGGCAGGAGGAGGCTGGGGTTATTAAACCTGGGGCAGGAGGAGGCTGGGGTTATTAAACCTGGGGCAGGAGGAGGCTGGGGTTATTAAACCTGGGGCAGGAGGAGGCTGGGGTTATTAAACCTGGGGCAGGAGGAGGCTGGGGTTATTAAACCTGGGGCAGGAGGAGGCTGGGGTTATTAAACCTGGGGCAGGAGGGCTGTGGAGGCCAGCGTGGTCGGGAGCCAACAGGGAGACAGACGCAGAGAGGTCTAGCTTCCTGTACTGCTGAGTGAGAGCTGCTGTCTACATGCTGAACCACAGTCATCACTCTCGCCCTGCAATCACAACCAAACCTCAAGCACAACAACACACAGTCAAGAGACATGAGAAACCTATTAAGTCTTGAAGAAAATCCTAAATGTTCAGCACACAGGATAACATTATACCCAGCAGAGCTTCACTGTCCCTTCAATGTTAGTCCTTCGTGACATAGTGCCAGCATAATCCTATTCAACGGTTGTCTTTCCAAATTCTTTCCATCATGGCTCTCAGCTGTAAACCTCCCTCCCCCCCCCTCCCCTCCCATCTCTCCCCTCCTCCCTCCCCCCCTCCCTCCCCCATCCCTCCTCCCTCCCCCCTCCATCCCTCCCCCCCTCCATCCCTCCCCCATCCCTCCCTCCGTCCTTCACTACACTACAATGTTCAGTAGTCGACAGTTGGTGGTTCGCCCCTGGACAGTCGAGGAAGCCTCCCTGTAGCCAGGCCTCACACAGATAATAGTGAGTCTGTCTGCGGGCCCAGCTGCTCCTGTTGGGCCTCTGCACAGCCAGACCCAGAAAGCCCTCTCACACACCCAGTCAGACTGGCCAGTCACGGAGGCACGCAGCCAGACCCCGATCCTGGCAGCCAGACCCCGATCCTGGCCCCCCGCATGTGGCCTCCTCGCAGACTCCCTGTCCATCTGCTTCCTGGCCCGGTCGATCCTGGAGGCTGACCTCTGGACGGAGGTCGGGGGCTGGGATGAGAGGATGAGAGGAGCGAGGGGGGCAGCTCTGGAGGCCTGCGATCCTCCTGTGATGGAGACGGGGTTACGGGAGACCGGAGGGTTGGAGCTGGACGTCGACACGCAGCAGGGCAGCACAAATTGCTTGAAAAGTTGCTGCTCTCTTGAAAGTCATTCTTCAATATCTTAAAAACAACAAGCATGCGTCAGCCTGTCTGCACTGCAGTCTACACGGGAGAGCTTCAAAGAGCCAAACTGAAACGTTGAAAACTCTGGGTTCCCATAATGAGCGTCATGTCACAGGCAGACTGCCAAGAGGCGGCTATTGACCGAGTTTAATGAAACTGCCAGGAGCTGTTCTGTGGCTCTGTCAGTGTGTGAACAGCCCAGAGTGACAGACAGTGTCCCCATGCCGTCTCCCTGGGATACCACAGCAGTGGATGTACACAGAGAACATCACCAACACATCAACACACAAGTCAAGTCAACACAGAGCGAAAGTGACAAGCAATGAAAACGTGACACTCCGGCAGGGAGGCTGGGGGTGGGGGGGCTGTGAGTTGGAGGCTGAGGGAGGCTGGGGGAGGCCGGGAGTGGAAGAGTGTCAATGGGGCTGGTGAGAAGCCTTGTTTGGTTTAGGTCGGACGCAGAATGCACGGGGAAGAGAAGAAAAAAACAAAACAATAAATCACGGAAGCGTAAACATCCACACGCCTGGCGCAGGTGGTAGGAGGGAAGAGTCGTAACTGAGCCGTGCTGAGGGAGGAGGGAGGGCAGAGGAGGGGGTTAGTTATGGGTCATGCATGAATGGATGCCAGGAAGGTGGGGGTGTATATGAGCGAGGGTGGGGGTAGGGGGGTTGGAGTAAAAGATGAAGGTAGGGTGGGAGGGTTGTGGTTAAGGGGAAGCAGAGGGTGGTCGGTGGCTAAGGCAGGTGGGTGGTTCTATATGAATGGAGAAGTGATGGTGGAATATGTGTGGGAATGGAGGAGTGGAGGGTGTGAGAGCTGGCCAGGAACGAGAGGCAGTGTGGTTGGGGTGTGTGAGGGTGGGGGATGGAGGAGGGTGGGGAGTGAGAGGGTGGGGGTGGGTGGGTTGGGTTGGGTGTGTGTGTGAGTGTAGAGGAGTGTGTGAGGGTGGAGGAGGAAGGGGGCCGGTGTTGGACCAAACCCCTCTTTCAGGAAGTGAATCTGCTCTGTCCCCACATTCCTCCAACAGATGTTTGACAGAGAAAATATTTTCACAGCTGGGTGGGAAGGGAGCAAAAATATATGTTTTAAGATATATCACACTAGAAAACAAAACACACGTATATATAAGTACACACAAGATAATATTATGGTCAATTTCCCCCTCATCGTGTCTTCCTAAGTTTGTTCCAGAAGGTTCTCTCCTGCGTTCGGCGTCCCCGCTCGTGTCTCTCCAGGAGCGGACTGGAGTCATTCATCATGTGTCCTCAGGAGACCAGCCTGGAGAGAGAACATACACACTGACTGATTTATGCTCTTTAGCCACACCTGGCCTCGATCAATAACTATAACGATGATAATGATACTGCAGAGAATTATTGCTGATCTCTACAACCCCAGCACCAGAACCGTACACTGGACGTGACAAACGGACTTGGTATGAATATGTAACGTTCTATATGCACAAGCGTGAAAGACAAGTCCATCTCCTTTTCTCCGCGTGCTGTGGCCACTGAACAAGCAGCACCAAGAGAGTGAGACGTCTTCATCAGCCAGCAGCAGGGAGCAGAGCTCCCAGAGTTCCAGAGCTGCAGAGCTCCAGAGTTCCAGAGCTGCAGAGCTCCAGAGTTCCAGAGCTGCAGAGTTCCAGAGCTGCAGAGCTCCAGAGTTCCAGAGCTGCAGAGCTCCAGAGTTCCAGAGCTGCAGAGCTCCAGAGTTCCAGAGCTGCAGAGCTCCAGAGTTCCAGAGCTGCAGAGCTCCAGAGTTCCAGAGCTGCAGAGCTCCAGAGTTCCAGAGCTGCAGAGTTCCAGAGCTCCAGAGTTCCAGAGCTGCAGAGCTGCAGAGTTCCAGAGCTGCAGAGCTCCAGAGTTCCAGAGCTGCAGAGCTCCAGAGTTCCAGAGCTGCAGAGCTCCAGAGTTCCAGAGCTGCAGAGCTCCAGAGTTCCAGAGAGCAGAGTTCCAGAGTTCCAGAGTTCCAGAGCTCCAGAGTTCCAGAGCTGCAGAGCTCCAGAGTTCCAGAGCTGCAGAGCTCCAGAGTTCCAGAGCTGCAGAGCTCCAGAGTTCCAGAGCTGCAGAGTTCCAGAGCTCCAGAGTTCCAGAGCTGCAGAGCTCCAGAGTTCCAGAGCTGCAGAGCTCCAGAGTTCCAGAGCTGCAGAGCTCCAGAGTTCCAGAGCTGCAGAGCTCCAGAGTTCCAGAGCTGCAGAGCTCCAGAGTTCCAGAGAGCAGAGTTCCAGAGTTCCAGAGTTCCAGAGCTCCAGAGTTCCAGAGCTGCAGAGCTCCAGAGTTCCAGAGCTGCAGAGCTCCAGAGTTCCAGAGAGCAGAGTTCCAGAGTTCCAGAGCTGCAGAGCCTGGGGCGTCCAGAAGGACGTCCTCCAGAGAGGGGCCCCAGCCCTCACTGCCAGCCCAGCCCAAACAGCTCTCCAGAACCACCAGGGACCCCTCACACTCTAGGATGGGCCAGGAGACGTTCGGACGCAAACTGTAGAGGCTCCGTCTCAACCTGCTGAGGCAGAGCTTGTTCTCACAATAACCCGACTGCTGCCACTTAACCACTCGGTGTTCAGAAACCTATTAAAAGAACAAGCAGCAAAGGAACATCCACTTACTTCCTCGATTCTATAAACAACCCATCTTTAAGAGAGAGAGTCCGAGGTAACGGAAAGCATGTATTAGGCAAGACTGTTCTACGTTACGTATAAAAAGTGTTTAGACATGTATAGCTCAGTGTGTAGGTTTACCCCTGTGTGAACTCCTCCGCCTGATCTGGTGCTGTTGTCACAGCTGTGTCTGAGTTTGAAGATCCTCCTGGTGGAAAGAAAACAGGTCCGGGGAGAGATCAATACCCCAGCCTGTTATTCCTGCTGGTTCGGCCCCAGACGCCAGGGAGCGAGGCCAGAGACAGCAGGTGTCAGTCATCGCCTGAGGAAGAGCGCTGAGAGAGGAAGACTCCTGTCTGGAGCCCTCCGTAGACTCAGCAGGTACAGCCTAACATCACCGCTCTCTTTATGGGGAGATAACATGTCCCGGGCGGGACCGATGATGAAGACGATGAGGATGAAGGGGGCTTCCTGTATTTGTAATCTGTGATATCTTTGTGCTGATGCAGGTGCTGGGATGAGTGAATCGGAAGAATATCATTTCTGTTTTCACTAGACTGTTGACTGATTAACCCTCTTCGACCGACTGGGAAAGTTGACTGGCCAGGGCAGTGATTCATCCCAGACGGCAGCTTCCTCGAGCCTCCAGCTGCTCACATTGTTTGGACTGAGTTCTTGTTGCAGGGGATGTGTAGGGCAGACCCCCCCAGTGGCTGTACTGAGGCTCCCAGCCCAGCCCTCTGACCTCCAGACCAGGCCCCGGTCTGGAGGTCAGCGAGCTGGGCTCCGGGCCCTCTTCCTGGCTCTGAGGGGTCTGGTCTGGAGGTCAGCGAGCTGGGCTCCGGGCCCTCTTCCTGGCTCTGAGGGGTCTGGTCTGGAGGTCAGAGAGCTGGGCTCTCAGAGCCAGGGAGAGGGCCTGGAGCCGAGGGCTGTCTGGCCCCAAGCCTGGGCTCTTCCTCCGAGCAGTTACGCTTTCAGAAACTCTTATTCTGTCTTTGGCTGTGTTCTTTGGCTACGCTAGGCCCAATTAACAAAACATTGACACACGACATCTGACTGACGCACGTCAATAACGGCAAACGAGTTCTGGGTGTTGCTTTGCACAAAGTCAGTCTCTGTAGTAGAAACAGTAGATATGTCAGAGTGTTGCTGAGACATGTGGACCAGGGGCCCAGTACAGGAACATGGCTGCTATGTCCATTACCACCAGGATGTTCCCCGTTATAAACCCAGGACACCCCACACCCCTGGCGACGCCCTCCTCTCGCCTCTCTGTATATTGTTAGACACTGTGCATGTTTATTGGGAGACTTGCGTTTCTCCAGTCGACTAGTTCCCCCTTGTCAGGAAGAGAAGTTTATAATTTACTTCCTGTAAATGTACCACTTTACACACACAAACAATACTGGAATTGGAGAAGCCAGAACGCGCGTGAGGAAAACGTTGGGTGCAGCGGTGCTGTGAGTTCACTGTGTAGGATCATCCAATGAAGCTCTCTCTCTCTTAGGAGTCACTAAACAGCGCTGACACGTTATAACTGGAGCACCACACAAGCAGGATTCCTATCATGCAATCTCAGAGGCCTTCAGTCTCAGGACTGTTATTTAGTCTGGTAACAAAACCCAAATAACATCGAAGGGACTCTCCTTGGGTTGGCTGGCTACAGTACAACTCATGAATCACAACGCTTGTTATAAGTTCAAGTACCGTTACTGGCGATTGCTAGAGATGCTTGGTGGAGTCGAGCCATTTCCATTTCGATTGTCTGGGCTTGTTGAAACAGGATCTCCACCTGACCTGAGGCCAAAAAAACAGTTGCAGAAGAATAGCATCCAGGCAAGGCATCTGAAGGCTGCACGCCCCTCTCTCCTCTGAGACTGAAGGCAAGGCATCTGAATGCTGCACGCCCCTCTCTCCTCTGAGACTGAAGGCAAGGCGTCTGAATGCTGCACGCCCCTCTCTCCTCTGAGACTGAAGGCAAGGCATCTGAATGCTGCACGCCCCTCTCTCCTCTGAGACTGAAGGCAAGGCGTCTGAATGCTGCACGCCCCTCTCTCCTCTGAGACTGAAGCAGACTCCTACTGTACGCTCCTTCAGGAGGACAGAAAAAGACTAGATCAAACCGGTTGACATTCAAAACCTAACAACCCCCACGTTGAATCGTTGCTATGGCCGCTCTCCTTTCAAACCGGGCCGTGAAAGTGAAAGCCTCACCCAGGGCTGGACGGAGCCAGGGGTCTCGCAGTCATCTCCTGTCACAGTCTTTTCACTGGCCTGCAGGCCCAGACTGGGCTACAGGCTCCCGGTGAAAAGAGCAAGGATTAAGACAGTCAGAGGCAAAGACAAAAGAGGCACATCACCAACACTGCACCCCCCCCCCACCCCCCCCACGACCCCCCCAGACCTCAGCCGGCCACACAATACCACCGGACAATAGGATGATGTGTTCTTTTTGCCCTCAGCCGGATGTGTCCTCTCGCACTGCAGTGCAGAACTTCCCAGCATTGTGTGCGGGCCTCTGCCATTGTGGCGCGGGCCAATGCTAATACCTTGCAGATATTTCACACTGGGTGAATGCTTTCTTTCTGCCCAGGCTGCTTGCCTGGTCTCCCCTGGCTCCCATGCAGGTCCAGGAAGCAGGGCTGACCAGGGAGGCCCACGCTGTGGACTCGCGAGACAGCAGAGCTCTCTCGATTGGGTGAAAACTGTGGCTGCCGGCTACTGCAGTGGTTGGGGGTTAACCCCTGACCCTGACCCTGTCTCTCCATCCAGCGCCCCCTGTCCATGTCTTCTTTACTCTGTCGCCTTCGAATGACTGCTGGGTTTCGTAGACGTTTGCCTGAGGTTGGTGTGAGATGGATGTTGTTGTACAGAGATCACCATTGTCTGTCATCACCATAGAGGCGGATGTCGTTGGTGTCGACTGGAGGGGAACTGAATGTGTGGACGGAGACTGGAGAGACTGGAGGGGAAAGACAGCACATTCCTCCTCGATGTCATGGAGATTTCTGTGTCAAATGACCTGGGCGCGTTTTCTCTCCGCCGCTGCCAAATACAGCAGGGGTGTCCTGCATTTAGTTAATTCGATCGAGGATCATTTTGCGGCTTTAATTCAGTGAATATGAAGCGCTATGAAACTGTTAGTGGGGCTTCATTTCCACGCGTCCTTGTTTGAAACGCTCCCGTGAGCTCTGTGAAAGACCACACTCTGGAATAAAGTGATTTGTTGAGGGAAGTGTTAAGGCCTAATTATGCTTCTGCGTTTTTCGAAAAACGCAGAGGAGGGAACGCCCTCGTCTCCGTGGAACGCCCTCTGCGTGCTCTCCGTCAGCCCTCGGAGACCTTTTGACGGATTGACGTGCACCTCCTGAATTTTCTAACTATCCGTCGAAATTACGCAGAGCGACGGAGAGCGACGGAGACCCCCTTGGCTGTGATTGGTCCGTATTAAGAAGTCAGGGGCGGGGTTGCCGCTATGGGTTGCCGTGACCAACAACACCAGGCCCAGGGGTGGGGAACGTCCGACCTGCGGGCCATATGCAGCCCGAAAAATCATTTGGTCCAGCCCGCCATGACATTGCAGTGCAGGCACCATATTATTAGGTGCATTATTCGTTGGCAGCAGCACTATTTTAATATGTGGAAGAGGACCGTGGAGGCGCTCAGCGTCGCGTTCTTGCAAATCAAGCCCCAATACGTTGTTGGTTTGGGCTAAACCCGGAATGTTTACAACGTCTGGCTCCGCGCCTGATTAACACTCGGATCGATAAGCAGTCTCTAAAATGGTAGCAATATAAAAACTTATACGATCCCTTTCCGTAATCATAATAACCCCCCAGAAATGTTCACTGCACACCCAGTCAAAGCAGGCTGCCCTTCCAGCTAGCATCACAAACATCACCAAAGAGATCGAAGCAGTTTTTACAATTCATATTTCAGCTAAACAGTACATGTAAATCGGCATTTGAATTCAAACGTGACGAGAAATGGGCAGTGTAGTCGCTGAAACTGTGCATATTTTATTGATGAAACGGCTCATTTGTAAATTTGCTCCGAGTTTTCGATAACCTATAGCTAGCATCGCAGTGCAGCGCCACCTACTCTTCTGGCGGTGAATTGTTTTCAACACCCACAGCCTACGGAGAACTATAAACGAAGTCTATCCGTGTGTATCCGTGCGTATCCGTGAGCCCGCCCACCCGAAAACGGAGACGCAGAAGCATATTGAGGCCTTTAGTAGAATTTCACACTTCTACGATATCACAGGCCTTGCAGATGTGACGTCCACCAACTCATTCACAACCAAGAAGCTAGATGTTCTCCTTGGATGGAAGTCTATAATATAAACACCATCGACTGTGGTAGGACATGTAACACAACACTGTTCAGGAAAGACAGTCTGTAGCCCACAGGCACTTAAAATGATACACGAGCTGAGAACAATGCTTTGGAAAGTGTACACACCTTGGCAGTCACCGAAGGGCAATATCTGTGGTGACTGTAACGGATTCTTGGGGGAAACTGGAGACATGTGCAGTGAAAACAGGGAGACTCACTATCCTGGTGAAACAACCACAACAGTGGGACAATAATCCCTCTTTTTAGCCCAGTCCTTCCATGAGAGAGACAGAGAGACATTGACAGATGAGTCTTAGCACTTTGACTTATTCTCTTTTTATTTATTCTCCCTAACACACACACCCACACACACGTTTGTGTGGATATTCTTGTGGCGACTTAGAATTCAGAATAAAGAACAATTTCAAATTCAAAAACCCTTCTAAGCTATTTTTCAACCTTTAGAAACTTTTTTTTCGAAGAAAAAAATGAAATAAAACAAAATTTAAAACTGTTTTTTCAACCTTTCAAAATATTTTTTACAAAAAATTAAATGCAATAAATAAATAGAATTTAAAAAACATTACAGTAAAAACTAGACTAAAAAAAGAGTGCAAGTGAAAAGTTGTCCAAAACATAAACAGTGAAGTAAAGTAACCTACTGCTGCCATAAAAAAAAGTAACTAAGTACTTTGTTACTTCCAAACTCTGTTTGGTTTGCATCAGGGAGCTCTGAGATGATGAAAAGGATTTCCACATAAAGCATCACCCAACAGCTGTTTTAACAATGCAGACGATTTAGAATGCAACTTTTTCATGTTTAAAGCCCTCAAGATGAAAGGCCCCTTTCATGGTTCTGGGTGCAGTAAAAATGGCCACTCACAGAGCACTGGAACTTTGAGGGAAATGATTCCAGGTGGCCACGACTGGCACACAATGAACAGGAAAAACAACTTGTTGTGGCGCTGTTCCGTGAGTATCTGTGTTGGGTGCAAATCCCTTTTTTTCAACCTTGAGAAGAGAAGTTTGCTAATCCCTACCCAGGTGCATTACATGTTTAACAAGCCAATTTCACAATTCCTATAGAAATTCGTAATAATTAGAGAGCATAACAGGTGGCCGTCTTGTTTTAACGGAGCAGGATGTGATGTTTAGAGGTTTCTCCAGAGTATAGCTGCAGTCTGCAGTCATAACATATGAAATGCAACGAAAATATATTTGCTTCTATCCAGATCCACATGCACACGATGAGACAAACCAACTCGAGGGGTGTCAGAGCACAGACAGCCTTGTCACACACAGCCCTGCTGCACTAGCAACCATCAGAGCTGCTCTCACAAGTTCAAAGTGCTGTGCTCTCAGGCTTATCTCTCCCCACAAGGGACCTCATTTATGACATTCTGAAACCTAGCGTGCCTCATATCCACAAAAGAACACTCAATCCAGATTTTGAAAGAGGAGGGAAAAAATATATATATATTTATTTCCCTTTTTTATTATTTTTTCTCTCCATATTTCACTGTACCGAATCATTGGTCCCAGTCTGTTCCACAGTCCCATCACAAATAGCAGCACACCTTCTCAGATCTGACAGGAAGTATTACTGAGGAAAACATCAAGTTGTTGTGGTTGTTGTGGCATATTAGGAATGAACGTTGGCACAGTAGCGAATGAAAATAATTCCTACTGGCGGTTGTGCTGCTAACACGGACCCACAGTACAGGGAGCCCTGGCAGTCGGCCTAGCTCTACAGTAGCTCCTGCTCTGCAACATAGCGGCAAAGCAGGGCTCCAGTTTAAGAGGCAAGGCTTTGCTAACACGCAGGTTATTACCTCGCTGTGTGTTTCCGTGACAGCGAAGCTCCTGTCAGCGCCTGGTAAAGCTGTCGGAGGATACGCCCGCGCACGCGACTCTTCCGCTCGTGTCAAACTGTCTCTGGCAATGCTGGAGCGAGGCGTAATGAGCTTCAGAGACCGTGTTCGGGAGGGCGAGGAGGAACCCTCGTTAAAAAACGAGCGCTCAGTAGTCACAGAGTAAGATGTCCACAGTTTGTGTTTGATAGGATTAACTGGATTGCATCGCCCGTATCTGAAACTTGATAGTATGCCAGTGTGTCTTTGATGTGTAATATAGGAGGTACTGTAGGCTACGTGAACGGCCCTGTCTGCCTACATTACTATATTTTGATTTGATGAGAAGAAAAATGTTGAGATAAGGTCCCACATCTTTTGCTTCATCTTTACTGGGTCTTTATTTTATTTCTGAATCTCCACGTTTGAAATGTTTGCTTTTCATTTCCTCTCAATGGTAGCTAGAGAGATGACATCTGGAAAAGATATCATCTTCATCCACTTGCTTTGTCACTTGGTTACAGTGGCCATGGAAACAGTGTGGTTTGGACAAGGAAGCAAGTGGACTTGGGCAGCTACATTCCTGTTGAGGAGATTCGATAGCAAACAAAACATTCAAACTAAAGAAATGGAAAACTGTACCTATCAACGAAGAAGATAAAACCTGAAGTGTGCAGGAATTGTTGTTTTTAGAGCAATCCAACACCAAATGAAAGCAGAAAACTAACTGCTGTCAGCCTCGGCAGGCATGTGTCTTCATACTACCTTTTTGAACAGTCATGGTAAATGACTGTTCTATTTCTTTCTCTTCTTGTGTGTGTGTGCTCCCTCCCTCCCTCCCTCCACCTCTCTCTATCTCATTCGCTCTGGCAGCCATCTTGTTTCCATTCAGAGATCTCTAGGGACCGGTTTTCTGCATACTCAATACGCTCACAGCTCCTTCAACCCACACGGTCACCATGGCAACCGCGGACCACCTCTGGCTCCCGGTGCATCTGTCAGCGCCCCCCCCCCTTCCACACACACACACACACACACACACACACACACACACACACACACACACACACACACACACACACACACACGTGTGCACACACACATACCACCATGCTTCTGCACAGGCTACTTTCAAGCGTGGGCACTGAGCTCCCGTTAGCGCGCCACGCATATTCGCTAAGACTAATCAATATTAAACAAACAGTCCAATCCTAAACCCGGAGTCAAAACCATTACATCTCCACCGACAGGACACGGAGATCCTCGTACTTCCTCGCCGCAGAAGATCTTCCCGCCGTGTTTCTGAGGGGCGTCACACACCACCTGAAGAGGGCAGGCTTGATCCTTCGTCCCGCAGCCCTGTTGACACTTCCTCAGCCAAGCCAGGCGAAGCTGCTGTGTCACCACCAGCCCAAGACCACCCAGCTGGAGGAGGTGCCCTGCCCTGCTTCAGACCCTCACCACCCACAAGCCCTCCAAACGCCATCCCCAACAGAGGGCTGGGGGAGAGAGAGAGGTATGGGGGGAGAGAGAGAAAGGGATGGTGAGGAGAGAGAGGGGTATGGGGGAAAGAGAGAGAAAGGTATGGGGTAGGAGAGAGAGGGGTATGGCGGTGAGAGAGAGATCAGGTCTGGGGTCGTGCGCGATGGGTATTGGTTTGTGCTCGCTCGTTTTGTCTCTTGTCTCTCGCTTGTCTCGCTCTCTCCCTTTCTTTTCTTGCTCTCTCGCTTTTTCTTTGTTCTCGCTCTGTTTTCTCGTCCCTCCCGTTCTTTGTGCTTCTGCTCCCTTTCCTTTTTCTCGTTTCCCTTGTCTTGTGTCCGCTCTTGTCTTTTGTTTCCCTCTCTCGTTTCTTTGTCCCTCTCCCTTTCTTGGGTCACTCTACGGGTATTTGAGGTGGGGAGGAGCAGAGTAATAGAAGAGCAGTTGTTCATCTCTCAGTTATGTTTCACACTGGCTCTGCTCTCTGAAAGGGGGAAACAGCACTGTGCATTCAGCTGCGCCAAACATCTATTCTCTGGTCGTCTTCATGTCTTTCACAGAAGAATTGTGTCCATTGTTGCGGCGAATCCCTCTATCCTAAAAATACCCCCCCCACTCCCAATACATGCACACACGCCCCTCAAGAAAAAAAAACAAGGGGGTGGGGTGGTGGGTGTAGGCTGATGGGGGGGAGGGGTGCAATGCTGTTGTTGTAATCTGCAATTGTTACAGTCTGCGGCCTAGCTACGCTGTCACCATTCCAAATTGATTTAACCATCAATGGCAGCATCCATTTAAGACTGCTCCAGGTCTGCTCAGGCCGCTGCAACTCAACTGAATGTGCAATGAGCCCCTTACTCCCTTTCCCACCATCTGGTATCAAAGACTATTGTGTCCTAAGAAAAGTGGAGGGGTCAACCATTCAACCCCCTCCCTCCCCCCTCCCTCCCCCGGTCAACAGCGATAGAGGGAAAGTGAAAGAGAGGAAGGGAGGAGGGAGGGAGGGGGAGGTCTTTAAGTCTTTCAGACAGCAGCAACACCGTGGAGAACTTCCTGCACCGTACACGTGGAGATAACCAGCATCCCTGACGTCAATGGGGGCCATTCGATACAGCAGACTCAAAATATTTGGAATTCGAGGCATTTCTCTCCCATTATCACTGGGACGTCTGTGTGTTCCTGTTTGACGACTCCCAGCCTCCAGTTCCTGTCCCGAGGCTCGTTCCCCCGAGGCTTGTTTAGAGGAACGCTCTGACCCTCTCTCTGGACGGGACAAAGACAGAGAGAGGACACACTCTGCGTCCGGAAACATTTCATCGTTTCGCACACACACAAACACACACACAAAGTTAATCTCCAATTTGCTTTGACGCTCGCTCGCCGTGCCTCAGCGCTGATTGACGAGACCAAAGCATGAATATGTTTCTTGTCATAATATCATCCTGGGGTGTTGAGGGTAAATATGATCTTAATCCGAGCATCGGATGTGTGGTAAAGGAAGAGATAAGAGTAATACGATGTAAAGTCTATGAGGCATATAACAGTTACCCCAGCCCCCAGCCTCCATACTCTAGCTCCCAGCCTCCATCCCGCCTCCATACTCCAGCCCTCAGCCTCCCATCTCTAGCCCTCTCCCTCTAGCCCCCAGCCTCCAGCCCGTGTGCTATACTTCAGACCAGTTTAGTGTGTAAAAAGGACTGGGGCTGAACTCTGGGTGAGACCTGTGTCCACATCAAAGCGCCCTGCCCAGAAATAATGCTGCAATTAGCTGCACAGTCACAGCTCCACAAAGCCATGTCACCAAGCACAGTCGGCAAAACTAAGGACTCCAGGCGTTACTCATCATTAGACTCGATGGCTTGTGTGCTGGAGGAGGGAGTGAGTAAGGAGCAGTACTGGATGTGTCTGCAACTCTACCTCCAAACTGCAGAAGAAGAGGCCCGTTGGAGACAAGCGGACTCAGACGAGCGTCGAAGGTGAAATGAAGCGCAGGGAGAGAGGCTCCTTCCACAGTGCCTTGTGAGACAGCTAGTGTGCCCGCTGTAGATATCACTGGGTTGGTACAGAACTTTGGAATAGACAAGTGGAGGACTTTCACATTCCTCCTCCTCTACGAAAAACAAGAGTAACACTCTCTCTGTCTCTTGTCGCCCAGAAAAGAGGTGCTCTCATTCCCTTCAGTTTTGCTCTCCACGCTACCATGGTAACCTGGATACTATTCAGCGCTGGCGAGAGTGAGGCAGTGTTTGCAGGTGGCTGTCAAGCAAAGAATGCTACAAATGCAGTTCCTTGGGTAAAAACCTTGCAGAGTGAGACCCTTCATTATTCTGTCAATCTCAGTTGATGGACGGACCACCATTGTTCGAAACAGCACAACAAAAAAAGAAGAGCTCAAACAATGACACATCTGTGGTCTGTACTCATAAGACAAAGCAACAACAGTTCATTTGATTTCTAAGAATGCTCCTCTTGAGTCATTTATGGCACTGCTGTGTCACAGTCATCCTTAAGGGAAGCTGATCGATGACAAATATAAAAACGGTATGAAATACTGCATGCAGGCTTGGCATGTGAATGTGATGAATCAATTTGCTTCCATGTCACAGACTGGCTTGGCTCATGGCCCATTTAATGGACGTTTAAAAAACGTCATGGGTTTGGGTGTGTGCTCTGTGATATGAGGAGAGGAGGAGAGGGAGGAGGAGAGAGAGGAGAGAGAGAGAGAGAGGAGAGAGAGGAGAGAGAGAGAGAGGAGAGAGAGGAGAGAGGGGGGGGCGGGTCAGAGATGGAGTAATAAGATTGATGTAATATGAAGCGTCGCTCGGTGTGCCGCACTCGTCGCCAAGTAACCGGTCGCCACGGCAACCAAACCCCCCCCCCACCCCCACCCCCCAGCCGCGCCTATCCGCTTCTTCCTCGGTGGTATGTGATCTTCGTTAGCGTGGGATATTTAGAGGCTGGCTGTGGAGGTTGGGGAGGCTGGGGATGACTGACTGTAATCCGTAAAGTACCAGTGTCCTGGGGGGGGGGAGGGTTACCGGGGGAACCCTCAACCCTGGACATCATGCCTGTCTCTGGGCAGAGGGGGTCGGCACTGAGGGGGTTCTGGTCGGGGATGGAGGTGTAGGTTGGTTCACGGTGAACGTCTCTCATTAATGATGATGAATCTCACATTCACTGTTGATACCGTAAGGCTAATAGTCAACATGTGTCCACAACATTTTTTCAATATTGCATCGTTGCACATCTGATTAATCTGAATTCGGCTGTCGAATGCTGCAAGTAACACAGATGACAACATACTGTATGCACAGCCCACTACAAACACACACAACGACAGTACACACACAATAAACAAAGACAATACACACACACACACACACACACACAAAGACAGTACGCACCACCCACACGACACCTGTGATAAATGAGGCTTGTTGTTGAGCAGACATGCAGTGTGTGTGTGTTAAAGTGGGTTAACACCAGTGTGTCTGTGAATGACTGCAGTATTCCCCTGCATGAGATGATGACGATCACCACACCGCTGCTGTCATTCATACCACAGCTGAGCGATTGGGATCTGCAAGAGACTGTGGTTTCTGTGCAGAGGAATATGCTACTTGTTGTTCACCCAAAGCCATAAATCTCCTTTATATTGTATCCTGCCACAATTAAGACCTAGGGTAACAAGGACACACTTCATCACCCCAGACAAGAAAATGCGTCAGAACTTTATGTCTGAGCCATGAAATGGGTTGTTTGTTCTCACAAGGAGTAATGAATCTCTACCCCCCCTTCCAAGCCTTGTACTCAAGCTCTTTCCTGTCACTGTCTGCACTGTCTGATGACGCTGTCTACCATGTACAGTCAGAATCAAGGCATTCTCTGGCTGTTATCAACGCTACGAATTTGCCAGAACTCCTGATGCAATATCCCTTTTCTCATGAATGGACAATTAACCATTTGAACTTGTAAGAATAGAATCCCACTAACTGTCCTGGTCAGAAGAGCGCCTACCACATGGGCCAGCCCGGGTCATTTCCTGCATGTCTTCTCCCTCTCTCTCCCCCCCTGCAGAAAATGACTCCCAAAAATATAAATAAGAAAAATAGAAGCTTGTGATGAGGTGAGCAGCAGAGTTTAGAGTGAAGCGACGGAGAGATAAAACAATCCACAGGTTCACATCCTTCCTCATCAGCGTGGACCCGCTGTCCAAGCACATTCAGTCATCCTCTACCCGTGTAAACTGATCGCCATCCTGGCGGGTATGTTAAACAACTTCCAGCTCATGAAAGTGTGTGGCTCTGTGCCGTGTGCGTCTGGAAAGTCAGTCGTGGGGCTGGCTCCTGGCAGGTTGTGAGGCAGGTTGTGAGGCAGTGCTGAAGCTGGAAGGCTCAAGTCCAGTCATCTTCGATCGTCCAAAAATATATTATAGTAATAATTCCCAAAGCCATTGGTGCACCTCAATATATATTCAAAATACTTTATAATAGTATTTCACAGCTTTCAGTTGACCCTGACACACACACACACACGCACACTCACACATAAACACACACACACATACGCGCACACACACACACACATCCACACGCACACGCACTCACACACACACAAGTGTGTTTCCTAGTCTTTACTCTAGCTCAGGGTTTGATGTGAAAGGAGACCTTGATTACATCCCATTTTCTTCAGCCTGCAAAACAACACACAGCTCCCCTCTGTGTCCTGTGTTCGTTATGGAAGTGACTCCTCTTCAGGAGTCGGGCAGAACTGTGCTCTGATTAATTTATTCCGGGGCTCTGAAGCCCTCCCGTCTAAACTCCAACCGTACAGGAACCGAGGAAACTTCGATTCCCTGCCCAAAATACTCCCCAACACCCCAGGACCCGAGATCAATGAGAGAACTTCACAGTGGCTCGCCAAAAAGCATTCTGATGCCATGGACGTTTTCTCAACAAGTGCCTCAAAAGCAATTTTATGTTTGTAGGAAAAAGGATATTCCACTAAACCGATCGTCAGTGACAAAAACTCCTTTATTTTAAAAGGTTTTTATAACATCTATGAGGTTCACAGGGAGGACGTTGGAAGATGATTGAGTTTAACATCTTAATCTAACCCACTTAACCAAGTGAACTCCAGAAGCCTCTCCACCCCTGACAATAGAAGAGTCTAAGAGAGGGGACCCATGGCTGATAAGTGGCTGTTTCCCAGCAGGCCTTGAGAGCTACGTGTATGACTGACAACGTCACAAGCCAGAGCAGCTATGTGCATCTGGAGCAGACAGCTAGCATGGGAGAGGGAGACAGTTTACCCTGGAAAATCAGTTAGGGGTGCATTACAAAAGCCTGCTTGTCTTCCACTTGATACGAATGTGCAGCTGGGAGGCCTGATTTACGGCCCCTAGACCCAGTCCTAGAGCTTGGCTCATCCCAGAGCCATGGAGGCCTTCAGGGCCAAGGGTTGGGAACTGTGTTTGGGGATTACTGAGGAATGAGGGGCTCAACCACAAGGCCTGCACCCTGGGAGAGACCCCTAGTCCTGGTGGGTGGAAACAACAACTGGAGCGGGTTGTACTTGGGACAGGACAACTGCAGCGGGTTGTACTTGGGACAGGACAACTGTGCTAGTCCTGGGGCCCTGGACACACTGAGGGAGGTTCAGCATTGAACAACGACACCATGAGCAGCAATGCACATGTTTTAAACGTACCTGTATTTGAATGAAAACAAAAAAATGTGTACATTATTCATAAATTTGAATAGTTTATGGTTTGTGAAAGGTACATTTTAATTGCCACCACGACCCTAACTCTACCGATGTGGTGGTCATATGAACATCCTTTCTTTTGAGGCCTTTCACAAACCATAATTTACATAAAACAACGATTATGTATGTATATTATGCACATTTGAAGATGACTAAGTGGGAGAGTGAGAGAAAGCCTTTACCACACAACTACTTAAATCATCAGCTTAGCTAATTCCACTATATAGAGAATGGTGACCTTTTCTGTATTTGAAGACAAACCTTTTACTTGTCGCGTAAGACAATGGTGCTTTTACAGTTGCCTTCAGAACATGGAAAGTAGTCTCGGTAAATTTGTTCTTCTCAAGTACTCATTGACAATCCTGAGAAGAAGTCATTCAACTTTAGCAGCTCTAACAACTAACCCTCCTGTATGTACAGTACACATCAGCACAGAAACAAAGTCCCACACTGTCAGAAAAGGAAATACATTTACATTTAGCAGACGCAAGTCATTTAGCAAGTAGGGTGAAGTGCCTTGCCCAAGGACACAACGTCATTCAGCATAGCCAGGAATCGAACTGGCAACCTTCAGATTACTAACCTGATTACCTAACCGCTCAGCCACCTGACCTGCAATTCTCACCCACCTTTTTTCGACAGGCCTGGGATTCTTACATTTTACATTTAGTCATTTTAGCAGACGCTCTTATCCAGAGCGACTTACAGTAAGTACAGGGACATTCCCCCCGAGGCAAGTAGGGTGAAGTGCCTTGCCCAAGGACACAACCTCATTTGGCAAGGCCGGGATTCGAACCGGTAATCTTCCGATTACAACCCCGACTCCCTAACCGCTCAGCCACCTGACTCCCAAACTCTGGTCCCCCTGCGTCCGCCTCATTAGAAGGCTGTGCTCAGGAGCCTGAACTTGCCCATCGTTACATCCCATAATCCCATCCCCAGCTCCCACTGAGCGCCGCGGTCTCCAGGCATTTTGTTTTCTGGGGCTTGTTACTGGAAGAGAGCTTAATTAGCATCTCAGGCTGCCAACATCTCAGTGGCGAAGTCGAGACCAACGAGAACTAGATGGAGGAAGTCCATCCAGTTCTAAATCAAACCTTTTATTTGTGGCGTAAGACAATGACGCTTTTTTACAGTTGCCTTCAGAACATGGAAAGTAGTCTGTACTTTGTTCTTCTCAAGTACTCATTGACAATCCTGAGAAGAAGTCATTCAACTTCAGCAGCCAATGGGAGCTAGATGGACTTCCTGTTCAAACCCCCTCACAGCGAGGCTGTCCCAGCCAGTCTGATGAGCGACAGGTCGGGTATTGACGGCGTCCCACACTCTCCTGGAGGGGTTCTACACAGAGCAGATCTAAATCTAACCTTGTCTGATTGGCTGTGCAGGCAGCAGGGAGGGAGGCTGACTCGCAAGGCTTCAGAGCTCGCACTCAGGAGGACGGCCCCAAATCAAGAGGGTGGCATTGCATCTGTTTTTCTCCATTCTGAATGTGAATTTCATATTTGAACAGAGACGGCACACCGAGTGTCTTTTGGTGTTCTAAATTCCAAGGTTCTATTCCGAGTTCCACGGTTCCGGTGGTGTTCCAGAGGTGTCAAGGTCCTGACACACATTCAGACTTATTAGGAAACAATTTCCACTCAATTGGAGGTTGATCCCCACGGCAGCCCTGACCAAGAGTGTCTTCCCCCCCCCCTCTTGTGGGGTCACAGTTTCTGATTGGCTGATGTGTTTTCACTTACTCAGTGGTCATTTACCCAGGCCCTGGGGAGTGGTGTGATTGGTCGCCCTCATACTAAACACATCCTCTCACTGATCCCCGGAGTTCACCATCGTTACGCACAAGAGCAGAAGGAGTGGTCCGCAGTCCATGAAGACCTGCACTGGGGCCCACTGCTGCCATATAAACTGGGATTAATTGTTCAGTGAGACACTAAGTGATAGTCAAAGAGAAGATGTGAATAGAGGAGAGCTAGAAGAGAGGTGGTAGTGGTGATCAAATATTTATCTCGAAATATACAAGACACAGAAATGTAATTTTAAAAAGCTTCTGGGACGGGGTTTATTTTGAGAAAGTGCTGAATATTTCACTTCCAGTAAGCAGGTGTCCTCTCTCTCTCTCTTTCGCTCTCTCTCTCTCCCCTCTCCCTCTCTCTCTCTCTCTACCTCCTACTCCTGTGCTTGTTGTGTGTAGATGAGGTCAGCTTCATGTTTTCTTCAGTATGAGCTGGCCCCAGTCAAACATTATGTAATATTATAAAGTCAGTTTAGTCACAAAAGCGTATCCATCAAACCATACGCTTTCATGAATAAGCTTTAGGTGTATTTCTTTCCTTGTACCTCTGTACCTAAACCAGACACTTCTCCCTCTGTCTCTCTCTTTGTGTCCAGGCCTCTCTAGGCTCCATTCACCCACATGCATTCATCAAGCCTTTCAGAAAAGGCTAATAAAGAAGCGTGCGTTTGTTCCGTTCTGTCCTCCATTGTGTCAGCGTGTTTATCTGGCTGATGTCCATGTCATGGGGCAGCTCCGGGGAAAGAAACCAAACAAAAATGGCGGCCAAGCCTCCCTGAGAGCAGCAGATGGCGGAGGTCTCTGGGCCCTGGGGGGCCGTCAGGTTGGCTGGTAAACACGCTCCATGTGGACACACTCGCTGGACGAGATTGATTGGATTTTCAGAAACCTGGCGTTATCTCTGGTCTTTTAGCGCACGCACCCACAACTCTAATTGGATTATAATGATGTGGGAGAGATTAGGTTTTTCTCTCTCTTTCTTCCTGCTGTCGTCCAACCAAAATATGACATCACAGTCTGGGTAGGAAAGGGGAATGATTTCTGATTCGCCGATAGACGGGAGACGGTGAACACCCTGCCAGAGCATGTGGTGATTGGCCATGACTTCACGCTGATCTCACACACACTCCACCTCAGAGACCACAGAATGGGAAATCATAACCTGAATTCACAACCCTGCAGACAGGACGAGCCTTTCCTGTGTTAAGATATCACAGCCCACGTCTCGGCTTTCTTCAGCCCCCAATTATTTTTTCAACAAAGCTTAAGTTTAAGACAAGTTTGTCGGGTTTAAGGGTATTATGGGTTTAAATTACAAGGTCTTAAGTCACTAAATCGTAGAGGTACGTCTTGATTCTCATCTTTCATTTCTTTTGACTGATGAATTTTTGGTTTCTCCCCCGAGGACGTCTTGACCTTTCTGGAAGCTTCCGTACCCCACGTCTCCAGGAAATAAATCTACTGTCTTTTTCAATTGAAAAAGCGGGAGAGATAAAAAAACGAAGCACTCTACTAATGCTCAGAACCTGTACTCCCTCCATGAAAAAGCCTTAACGGGAAAAGCCTGGTTTGTATCCAAAACATGGTGTCAAATGAGTTCATCCTGTTCCCTTCCCAGCCTATAGAAAGCCTTCTCCCTCAGGCTAATCACTCTTCCAGAAAAAAACGGATGTCTGCTGTTGTGTTTGTATTATATCTCAATCCAATGGAAATCCATTGATCGCATGGTGTGATTTGCCTTTTATAAACAACCATCATTACACGCCAAGTGACATTATTGACTGGCTGGCTGATGAAGACAAAGACACATAGCCTAGCGCTTAGCTTGACTGCGGTGGAAGGCCTTTGATTTCTCGCTTACATGGGCCCAAGATTGGATGCAGTGGTCCTTACCCTGGATCAATACAATTAAGCAGGCAACGTTTCATCTCCGTGAATGAATAAGCAAGGGGGAATTTGTAGCTTCATTCCGACGGGCATGGAAAACCCTCTGATGGTTGTATGGTTTCAGTGCCAGATTCAATAATGTCATCTTCCCATTCACCAGGGGGAGGAGGAGGGGGCAAGGCCTCTTGTTTTTCACTGAGATTTATGCCTGACACACATACCGTTCAAATCCTGACATTCTTGGCCCTCTCATCCCCTCGTGTTTTCCTCCTTTTCTTGCATGGAATCAGACATCTGTGACATGTCTCACCGGGCAGGTTTATTGGTCGTTTCGCTCGGCTTAATGGCTCTTTTGACAGGTTTCTCTGGCTCAGAGAGCAGGGCAGCTCCCCCCTCTAACTCACCCCCCCCCTAACCCCCCTATTCTACCCCTCCCTGCCTTCCTGAGGGTGAGTTATTACCCCCTCTACGCTGGTGGAGCTGTTCATCTGCCCTGGCTCTGGGATGCTGTTAGGAACCAGGCTCCAGATCCTCCGTGAGAGCGAGGGTAGCGTGTCCTACGGTGCCTCCAGAGATGACACCAGATGTCACAGGCTGCCTGGCAGAGAGGGAGCCATCCCTCACTCTGGTCACATGGGTGGATGAAGGCCACTTAACGCAGTGAAAACAAAAGCTTTCTCGCAATTAGAAATAACACAGATTAACTGTGATTGGCATGTAAAAGGGTTTGAAAAACGTGATTCCCTTTGCTGAAATGGGTGGCAGATTGGGCATTTCTCCCCCTGCTTACGGACTGTTGAGTGCATTAGCACGTTGTTGACATCTGAGCTCTCTTGGGAGAACACAGACTCACTAACTAGTCATCAACGATGTAATGGAGCTGTAAGAGAGGTATTTACGCTACATTACCGTCCTACTACGGTGTGAAGCTGTTTGCAGGGGCAAGGTGGTTACGTTTATCTACTTAGTGTAAACTTGAAAAGCTTACCAGAAAGGGGGCGGTTGGTAAAGTACAGGCGTGTTCGCTGACCCGAGAGGGGGGCTGCCTGGTTTGGGAGAAAACAGCAGATGCCCCGTGTCAAAAGTCACCCCCTGTGCCCCTCCCCCCTCCCCCCTCCCCCCTCCCCTCCCTGGACAGAAGGGAGATGGAGAGACGGTAACTGGGTCCTTTTCAAAGACAAAACAAAAAGCAGCCCTTTCTCCTTCAGCCTCAGAGGCTTGGTCTCCCCCCCAGGAGGCCATCTTTAGTGAGGCCGGGGATTAGAAACATACCCAGTTTGGATTAACAGTGGGAATCTGAAGTTACCATATGTCCCACCCCACCCCCTCTTCAACGGTTCTATTATAGAGGCCTAGAATATTACGAAATACTTCATTTAGTATCAGAGGTATCAGAGATGAAATGCATCGACCAGTTAAAAACAGTCCAACTGTGTTGAACAAACCATCAGACTGATGGTTGCCATGGCGTTAGCATAGCCGTCAGTAGAGTTTCCATGGAGCCTGTTGGTCAGTCGCTGTGAGGGAACATATTCAGTCATTGTCCATGAGCCCAGGTCCCCCAGGCGACGCACTGCAGGTGGTTTGGTTTCGTCTCTCTGGATTTTAACCTCTGGACATCCGCCTGCTTAAATCAAGACAAGAAGACATGGTCAGTGCAATTAGGCAGATGGTATTCATTTAAGGCAGGCTTTTACAGCTCATGACATCCCGTAAGTGTGTCAGCTGATTCAATTACTCATTCAATTACTCATTCAATTACTTCCCCCAAGGCTCTGGCCTTGAAGTGACAAGCCTGTTCATTTACGTGTAGTTGTGTCGGCCCTGCCCATGTATAGGATTCCTCCATAGCCTCCAGTATTTCTAAGACAGTGTGTGCATACGGGAAGATAAAGTCCTCTGGATTGACATCGACGTGATATTTTCTCCCTCCTAAGTTGTTTCTCTCTATGACACCAAAGCCAGCACAGCTTTCTACAGAACTTTCTCCTCAGAGTTCCAAACTCCCATATCCTGACAAGTTTAGTCATCAAATTACAGCTCTGCTTCACCACAAGCTTCCTCAGATTTGCCACGGCTGCCGTTTCGTAAAAAAACTTTTTCCTGTCCCCGCAATGACATTTCGTCAAGCTGTTGCTATGGTTTAATGTTAGCATTCTGCCTGCTGATTTGTTGCTATGGTTTACTGTTAGCATTCTGCCTGCTGATTTGCTTATTTTCATGGGACAGGAAGTGTGGGGGGAAGTGGGGTGGCAGACATTCCAGACAGAGAGAGAGAGAGAGAGAGGAGAGAGAGAGAGAGAGAGAGAGAGATAGAGAGAGATACAGAGAGAAATACAGATAGAGATACAGAGAGAGATACAGAGAAATACAGAGAGAAATACAGATAGAGATACAGAGAGAAATACAGAGAGATACAGAGAGACAGAGAGAAATACAGATAGAGATACAGAGAGATACAGAGAGAAATACAGATAGAGATACAGAGAGAGATACAGAGAGACAGAGAGAAATACAGATAGAGATAGAGAGAGAGATACAGAGAGAGAGAGAGAGAGAGATACAGAGAGAGATACAGATAGATACAGAGAGAGATACAGAGAGATACAGAGAGAGATACAGAGAGAAATACAGATAGAGATACAGAGAGAGATACAGAGAGCGAGCGAGAGTGACAGAGAGAGAGACAGAGACAGAGAGAGACACTCGCTATGGGCACACCCCTGTCCCAAAACTGACCCTGTTAGCCAGCTCTCTTGTTACCGTGGCATCGGCAGCTCGTCTTAAAGGCCCACAGCAGAAGCAAGAGGCTCGTCTCCACGTCCTCCAGACACCTATCTGAACACACACAACACACACACACACACACACAACACACACAACACAAACAGGGCTGCAGATATATCCTTCATGTGGAGTGTCTAAGGTCAGCCGTGTTTGAGGATCCTGCTGGCAGGCAGGGTTTTAGAGTAGCAGCTTACATTTTTAATGTCAAAGTGGGTTAGTTAGAGGGAAGTGAAATCCTTATATAACTGATGGCATGCAGCTCTGGCCAACGTTTTAATAATGGCAAATGATCCACTTTCTTCATGCCTTAAATATTGCAAATCCTTATTTCTGGGTTTTATAACCTTAATGGGCGAACACATTAAACGGATCCTTTAATAAAATATTTTATAGTTTCATTAACAATCTTCCACCCACCAGCAATAACTGTTTTGCGGCTGAAAAGTTGGATTTTGCTGCCTTAAAAACGTAACTTCCCCTTCAATCTGTACGGTTAGCTGAACAGCAGCCAGTGTGTAATGTATGTGTGCAGTGCAGGCTTCACTGATAACATGGATGGCTTTTGTGCTCTGACAATGACGGTGGGAATTTGAACCGAGAGGTCGGTTGATACGTTCAAAGGGAAACATCAGCATTAGTATCATCCTCCGTGGACACAGAGCATGTTTGCTATCGTCAGATCTCTTTCACTCACACAATCTGAAGGGTTTGATCTGCGGTGGGGGAGCTGCATGTGTGAACGTTTCTCTGTTATTGTTTAGAGTTAGCCATCCAGGAAATCCCACACACTGTTTTCTTTGAGATGGCTGTTGCTTAGTGACGTCTGACAAAAAATAAAAAAAAACGCTATTGAATAAAACCTATATTATTACAAAAACACAAAGACCTGAGACATTCTGAATCCCAGTTTGTCCTATGTCCTTGATATTTGTGTACTTATTATATTGTATGGAATGAAAATGTGCTGCACTAAAACGTCTCTGAACCTCTGACTAGAGCAGTGTCTGCGCGCGCTTAAGAACATTCTCGAAACTGCACATTTTGAAGACTTTAAATAATAAATGGTGAAAAGTCTGTGACAAAAGTATCCACATGTACACAGTGTCGTCAATCTAGGTGGAAAGACACGACTGTCTAGACTTGATGTGTCATTCCTGTTACTGCCTGTGAGGATAGAAGTCCGGCTTGCAAAACCCACTTCTGATCATCGATGACCCAGTTCAGGAAATTCCAGTCTGCTCCTCAAATGCGTCAAGCATGCTGAACGAAAACAGCATTCTTTCATTCCATTATAAAAGGGCTTTTCAAAGGGTATAATTTAGGCCATAATAATTGCTGTTCCTTTCAAAGACACCTTCTCGTACAGACTCCATCAAAAATGTCAGTCAACAGCTTGAACGCCCATGTTCAAGCTGGATGTAGAACATCTCCACATTAATGAAATCCCCATGCCTTGTTGCTGTAGCGCACCCACCCCAGACGCGGATGGAGCTGCTGTTGCCACATGAATAATGTATTGGCATTCAGGCCTGATTTATAAATCAGACCTTTTGAACCTGCTACAGTTAATCAGGGCGGGGCGGAGTCGGCAGAGGAAGTGCCTGCATTGTGTGTCAGACAGCAGAGCATGCTGGGTTATCTCCCTCACTGGGTTACGCAAACAAACCCCTCTCTGGCCAGGCCCCCCCCGCAGCCCCTCCCCCCCTGTGGGAGGGGTGCATGCTGTAGCAGGGGCCCTGTGTTAACATGGCAGAACTGCTTCTGATGAATGACTGCAGTCCTGCAATGTACGCTATCATCCATATATGTCCAGTATGGATTCTACGCCACACATGCAGCTGGAGAGAGATGAGGTTTGGTCCTGTATGAGGACACATGCGGCTGGAGAGAGATGAGGTGTGGTCCTGTTTGGGGACACATGCGGTTGGAGAGAGATGAGGTGTGGTCCTGTTTGGGGACACATGCGGCTGGAGAGAGATGTGGTGTGGTCCTGTTTGGGGACACATGCGGCTGGAGAGAGATGAGGTGTGGTCCTGTTTGGGGACACATGCGGCTGGAGAGAGAAGAGGTGTGGTCCTGTTTGGGGACACATGCGGCTGGAGAGAGAAGAGGTGTGGTCCTGTTTGGGGACACATGCGGCTGGAGAGAGATGTGGTGTGGTCCTGTTTGGGGACACATGCGGCTGGAGAGAGATGAGGTGTGGTCCTGTTTGGGGACACATGCGGCTGGAGAGAGATGAGGTGTGATCCTGTTTGGGGACACATGCGGCTGGAGAGAGATGTGGTGTGGTCCTGTTTGGGGACACATGCGGCTAGAGAGAGATGAGGTGTGGTCCTGTTTGGGGACACATGCGGCTGGAGAGAGATGTGGTGTGGTCCTGTTTGGGGACACATGCGGCTGGAGAGAGATGAGGTGTGGTCCTGTTTGGGGACACATGCGGCTGGAGAGAGTGGTTGGTCTGTTTGGGGACACATGCGGCTGGAGAGAGATGTGGTGTGGTCCTGTTTGGGGACACATGCGGCTGGAGAGAGAAGAGGTGTGGTCCTGTTTGGGGACACATGCGGCTGGAGAGAGATGAGGTGTGGTTCTGTTTGGGGAGCCTTATCTTTATGCGAGGGATGCTACCACAAATCATGCAGCTATAACTCAGAGTGACAGGCTGTATGCTACATCCCATAATATGTCCTACACTGCCTCCATAAAGGGATTTTAGAAAGACATATTGAATCATAACTAATGTGTATGAGCCCAGTTAAACCTAAATGAATATTGTCGAGGCTAAATAATTCATACATCTGAATTATGTTCAGAACTCCCTGTGTGAAAATTATAGTCTCGGGCAAATCATCTCCTCCATGAAATGGCTGTTCAAATACATACAATTAACCAATCTAATAAAACCTGTTATTGGCATAATGTTATTGCTAGCAGAATTCAATAAACACAGTCTGTTTTCAATTGGAAATCATTAAAGGAATATGAAACATGTCGCAGGCAGGGAGGTGCACTTGGGGAAAAGGGAGATAACTGAATTGAAAAGGTCACTCATCATCGTAATAACATGAACATTTGTTTACGTTAACATTTTCCCTTTTAATTTCTCTCTTCCTGCACTCAGAGAAACATAAGCCTCATCTGAAACTAAATCCAGAGAGACAGTCGAATGTCTAGACATCAGTACTGCGCTAATCCTTCACAAGGATGATTGCAGAACATGGCAGGACTGTCCAAGTGAGCAGTAGAGAGAAGGACACAAGATCCCAGACGATGAGACAGAAGGCTGGTTTCCCAGGTGTGCTGAACCACACTGGTAGGACGTTTGGTTAGCGAGCATAATCAAGTTCAAAGCAGAGATGTGTGGTCATCAACAGCCTACCAATCAGGTATAGTCCTACTTCCTCATGAAGCCTCCAGGTCTTTTGAGCTGTGCTTTCTTTACATGTCAGGCATTGTAGTAGATGTCAGATCAGAGGATAATCCAAGGGAACCCTTGGCCTCTGCTGATGGCTCTGAATGGTCGCTTCGCCCTGTGAGACTGCGATGGCACTACATCAAATCTCATTAGCGCTGACTAATATTCTTTTCATCCTTCACACAGGACCTGTATTGTGCTGTCGGTGAAGTGCATTCCTCAACTCCCACTTGTCTCTCTGTCGGTCTCCCTGGGTCGGAGGAGAGGAATAGCAGAGAGGAGAAAGGGATCATGGTGGCGGTTGAATAACGTTCACCCTCATCTTCTCAGTATGTATGGAGGGACTGGATGACTCATCAGCTATTCCATGAATCTAAAGAATAAAACGCTTTACGTTTAGAACGGAGTGCGATAGCTCTAAGCATTTCTCCTTGAACTTGAGCGGTTAAATAAACAACCTCCACGTCTACTGTAACGACTAGCCAAACACTCCCTACGAAAAGATGTTCACACTGTTGTAATATACAGAGTTTCCAACGATATTATATGAATATGCTTAACATGAATATGAAAAGTTGCGAACAGACTTCGAAGGCAGCCGTTTGAACAAAGGCAATGTCATCTGCATTGAATGAAGCTTGTCCTGTATGCTAAGGTATGCTAAAGCATAACATCAATCTACAGGTTAGGCTGAAACTCCAGGGTCAGATAAGCCCTTCTCGGAATGGAGATAAACATCTCATAGCAGACATGCTGAACAAGCACAGAAACCTCTGGTGTTTGAAACATCCCGACCATCTGGTCTTTACCTGGTAGGGAAACAGAAGAGACAATCGTAAGGACAGACTGAGACGTGAGGAGACAAACACAATCACAGCTCACTGGCTTTGTTTTGAAGTTTCCCTCAACAGCAGATTGACACAGAGACAAGGCAGCGTCATACAGGAAAGCAGCAATTCAAACGCAATTACATGCACGTCTTTTAGAATGGGGCACATTCGTCCTGGCTGCATGGATGAGTAAACACAAGGAACTTTGAGAATTTTCCAGATATGATGTTATGGTTTAAAAGCAAAAAAAAGATTACAGTGAATCTAGATCCTAATAGAATCTGACCCAAGACATGGTTGGATACAGTTGGCCTATGTGGAGGACCTGGTTTGTCAGTCAAACTGGAGCTGTTTGACAGGATCTGGTTCCTTAAAAACTCTGATTTGGGGAACCTCATTGCAGATGTCATCATGCACCCAATTATGGAAGGGAAAGAGGGGATGATAAACTTAAAGACCGTCTGGATTTTGTTAATGCAGAGCCTGCCTAATATAATTCTCTACTTTTCACGGTCTAACTGGTTCATTTTAGGCTAGCTAGCTTCACTAGGAACACTTGCTCTAAATTATACTGCATATTTAAAAGCTCTTCAATTAAAAACAAACTTCAATTAAAACCTTTATCAGATGTGGACCGCCAAGTCATCACTGCACTTGACGAAGCCTTCCGCGAATAGAGAAAGCAGAATTGGAAGCTGACGTACATGTGGAGATGTGAGATGCGGGGCGACGTGTCTGGTTTGTGTTGTGAAAATGAACACAGGCATCCAGCGCATACCCAAACCAAAGGAAATGGGGCCCCCGCCTTTCTGTTTTTCCACCTCCTGTAATCGGATGTGTACCCTCCATGTAAAAAGTGCTGACCTGTAAAATCCCAGCTGTGGGCCCAGTCCCCAACAACACTACTAAAAGGGGTTTTCCCATCGTGGAGACTTAACGGTCGGAGTAACACATGCCATGTTTCGCTGCAGAAAAACCAAGGAATGTTTCTGTGCCTAGCCTGTCGTCTGTCGGCAAATCGTGTCCTTTTGAAGTACTCCCTTCCAAGGCTACGGCCAAAGTAAATAAGAGCAGACCACTCTCCCAGCCTCCATCACACACATCACTCCTAAACAGCTGTTACCATTTAGTTGGAAAAACCACCGACATTCCTCCCTCCTCAGATTCTATATGTGACATGTGAGATAGCAATCAACACACACATTCTTCCAGTGTGGTTACACTCCAGAGATTTCTTCCCCTTCCAAGTGTAAACATACAAGAACGCATCGCTGACCAGGTTAGAATTATGACTTCAGGATATTGTTTTTCTGTTTCTTCTGCTAACGATCCTATGCTATCATTATGTCTCGCCATTTTTTTTCTCCTTCATTTCATACCAGAATCAGAGCTAAAAATGATTGCAAAATAGTTAAGTTCAAAGGCAAACCTGTTTTGTTCGTTTTCAGATGCTCAGCAAAGTGGATACTCCTAAAAGTAAAATGTTTCTACTAACCTACTATCATGCAAGCATAAATACAGTACTGTTAATCAAAATCTAACCCAGAAACACAGTCAAAACAGGTCATACAGGAGGACACACGTTTTCTTGGAGACAAATAAACACGGTTGCTTAGTCATGCACTTCCAACAGCCATGTTACTACGGAGACAGAGGAGAATGAGTATGTTGAAAGTGCACAGTCCAGTGTTTCAGCTAGGCTACACAGTGGACCCGTTTTGCATAAATGTACCTCTAGGAGTCAGTGGGTGTTCAGTAACAAGACAGGAAGCATATGTCATTGGATGCTGTGGAGCATGACTAAACTGCTGGCACAAACGCACCATCTCACAGTAATCACCCTCTCACAGTAATCTGAAGAGAAAATGACATGGATAGCGAGTCAGTGAATTCATGTTTATCAACAAGCCAGTGAGGAAATGGCCCAATGCCCACTCGCTGCCCCCCGGTTCTCTGTACCTTCCCTGCCCACTCAAACACCAGGATGATCTGGACTAACACATCTCACGGTTCCTGGCTTCTTCCGGATCCATTGTTGGAGGCAGGGCCGCACACACAGGAGCACAGACACACTGCTTTGACTAGGGAGGCATGGAGAGACTGTCTCCATGGTAATGAAGCTTCAGAGGAGGAGGATACCGTGTGTACCTCACGGGAGGCGCAAGAAGAATCAGTAGACCAAGAACGAACTTCTTTAGAAGCTTCCTGACGTCACAGTTTGACGATGAAACACTCTGCCATAGCCCAATAATTAATGAGTGCTAAGATCTTGAGATATATTTCTTGATGTAACACCGCTTTGATATGGCTTTGTGACCAAGAAGCAAGAGAGGGATTTCAAGGCAAAGTCACTTGCAGGGTGGAATAACACAAGGAGCTCTGGTTAAAATTCACGGTCTACTTGACAAACACATTTTGAAGAGGGGGTTAATTAAAACCACAATGAAATTATGTGTTCTAGTGATGTATTTAATCTTTCAACTTGCCTAATTTAATTAGTTTGGAAAAACGAATTGCAGCTGCTTAAATCAGGACTTTTTCAGACTGTAGTCAGAAGCAAGAGACTGAAAAGACACTCACAATCATTTGGTTGACAAGGAAACCTCAACACAAAGCTACAATCTCAGTGCAATGCCACAAGCGGGCCAAAGTTTGCTCCTTAGTAATTCTTCAAAAGCTCTGGCAATGCCGTCCGTCTAGATTTCCCATAGGTGGTTCTGCATGGGTAGGCTACTGTACTTGTGAGAATAGGGGAACTGTAGGTATTTGTTTTCAGTTTCTTCTTGTGTGTGCTGTTTTCACAAAACTAGATTCTGGGTAGCTTGAGTATTTGTTTAGCTTCCTTCACTGCGTACACAGCCTTATGGGATTGTGGTTGTTGTTGTGTCAGAAGCACACTGCATCAACAATTTGGGGGGATATTGATTTAGTTAGTTACAGCTTGCCTCAAATTGTACTTAATGAGTTATGAACTGACAGCTACTTTAGTCAACACAGACACAATAAAACATATTTTGTTATTGGAGGAAGTCTAGCATGTGACAGCAACCAACCTTTGCTTTAATACTCGATCTGTTCGACCTGATCATCATTGCAAATACAGGGTAAGCAAGCCAGCTCAGTATTTAGCTAACTGTCTGGTAGCTACCGTAGTAGCTGTCTAATCCGGTGCTTTGGACAACTACAGTAGAGCTAGCTAACACTACAGTATAGCAACTTCAAGCGCACATGCTCGCAGACATAATGTATCATTTTGCTCACCTGGTTACTCCACATGAGTACTCCATTTTGTTTGTCGCTTTACAGACCTGACCCTAACCCTTTAAATAATATATGAGAGAATATATAGAACACCTTAGGCTACACAACAAAGGGACCTGGGAGTAGGAAAGGTGAGCAGCTGTACCCTCCATCTAAATTACAGTAAATCTGGTAGGTTAAAAACAACACTGACAACCTTAAACAGACTAATAAGGCAGAGGTCTACTTACTGAGCTTCAGTAGAAATCCAGAGGCGTAGGCCTTGTGCTAACCCGATGCTAATCGATAAGTGGACATAATTGACCGGTCCAACGTAGCTCCCTTTCTCCCTCGTTCACAAGCTCCCTAGTTTCCTGCTAACGCTAGCTAGCTACCTACGCAGCTAACACAGTTACGTTGCCCTTCGTTTGCCGCAACGTCATTCGATGACCAAACATTCCTTTTCGCAACGTTTTTCGTCGTGTCGCAACGTCTTTGGCGACGTTGCGGGCAACGTGGGAAGTGAAAGACGCCCTGAGGAAACGGCAACGTCATTTTGTGACATTGCCAGTCGGTAACCGCGACGTCGTGGCAACGTTATTTTCCGAGCTCCCTAGCTTTTTGGCGGGCCGGTTGAGTTAGCAACAGACATGACCTGTCTGTGACCTGCAGCACATGGCTGCTTCTGGTTGGTTGAGCAGGGCACTGGGTTATCACTGGTCTGCTTCAGATAGGCCTACAGGCTGACAAGCTTACATAATATGCTTCTGTCGCAACACTACTGCCAGCTTGCCAGGACCCGATCGCGCAGCCACAACAAACTGCAGGGGACAGGGTGCCCTAAATTACAGTACACAGCTGTCTGACTCTTCAAGTCATAACCTACTGTCAGCATAGCACTGTAGTTGAACTCTGTTGTTGCGCTAGCAACATCGTCTTGACAGTTAATGCCTGTTCACACCAAAAATAGATTTAACTGTCACTATGAAGACACCGTTTTAAGGATCGTTCTGTAGCCTATTTAAAACAATCCGAGTCCACACCACAACGGCAGCTATATTGAGGAACGCAAAAAAACATTTACATTACATTTAGTCATTTAGCAGACACTCTTATCCAGAGCGACTTACAGTAGGTACAGGGACATCATCCCCGAGACAAGTAGGGTGAAGTGACTTTCCCAAGGACACACGGCCGGGAATCGACACAACCTTCTGATTAATAGCCCGACTCCTCCGCTCAGCCATCTGACCCCACGCTGAGAATCTTTCCGAACTTAAAGCCCCCGCCTATTTAAAATGGAACACAACATTCCGAGAAGCTGATCGTCGAAGGTTGGTGTGGATGCAAATATAGATATCGTTATAGTTAGCTCTAGCTCTATTTCGCGTTATCGTCCTTGATGTGAACGGGCCATTAGGATGACAGAATTGTGACATCACCTTTAGAATTTACTGTAGGCTTACATCCGCTCACGGTCTGATGATGTGTAGCCTGTGTGTGTTAGCACAAGAGGGCTCTACAATGAAGACAGGTCGATGGAAATCCATAATGGATGCACCTGTATGCTTGACTTAAGTCTCCATAAATCAATGTATGGGACAATGGAGTGAGCAGCAGTCGCAGCATCACTCATGACGACTTCATCGCCCACATCGTCACCTTTGACCTGCTACTCCCTATTAGATACTAAAAGTGAGCACTGCAGTGCTCCTGGGTTTTTTCATGTTCGCAGCAGCCCTGGAAAATGTCCTAGCGCACCATACCATCCCATTTAGCATTCAGTCATCTCAAGTCACAGACCAAACATTTACACTAGTAGCGAAATTACAGAGTGCAAGATGCCTTGCCCTTCTACTTATAAAAACGTGACGTCAAAACAAATTCCCAAGGCTACAAATCTAACGAAAATGAGATGCTCTCGGCCTATTCAGAACCGTGTGCGATGCTAATCACGTACTTTGATGTACTCCGGTGTCTCTATTTCCAAACCACTTCCCTAACAGCCTGCAATGGCTGTTCAATTATTGCCCATTACGCTGCTAACCACAATGCTCAAGGTTGCCAGGGAGCAGAGGGACCCCATTACTGCTCACCAAGATATAAGCAAGAAGTAGGAAAACACATGGCCCCATTTATCCCAGTATTCAATATTTCAGACACTTCGCATAAAAACTAAGGCACGCATCTGTTAGATATGATGTTACTGCAGTTGTGTTTCCTAATGAATACTTTAGCATAAACTCTACGATTAATCTTCTCTCCTCTGCCCCTCTCTCTCTCTCTCTCTCCCTACCCCCCCTCTCTCTCCCTCTCTCTCTCTCTACCCCTCTCTCTCTTTACCATATTTCTCCCTGTTTCCACCAGTCTTCTCCCTGTCTGTCAGCCACGGTCTGAGTGCCACATCATGAGAATCAGCCGGTTGCCGTACGGGGGCCGTGTGCAGATCCCAGAAAGGTGCACACCAGGACGTAATGACACGCTGCATGGATGTGGTTTCCTCGACGGAACGGAACGAAACGCAGGTCTCCAAGTCAGCCTCAGCTACTGGCTGCCTGCCTGCCTGCCTGCCTGCCTGCCTGCCTGGCTGCCTGCCTGCCTGCCTGCCCTCCTGCCTGCCCTCCTGGCTGCCCTCCTGCCTGCCTGCCTGCCTGCCCTCCTGGCTGACCTCCTGCCTGCCTGCCTGCCTGGCTGCCTGCCTGCCCTCCTGGCTGCCTGCCTGCCCTCCTGCCTGCCTGCCTGCCTGCCTGCCCTCCTGGCTGCCTGCCTGCCTGCCTGCCTGCCTGCCCTCCTGCCTGCCTGGCTGCCCTCCTGGCTGACCTCCTGCCTGCCTGCCTGCCTGGCTGCCTGCCTGCCTGGCTGCCTGCCTGCCTGCCCTCCTGGCTGACCCTCCTGCCTGCCTGGCTGCCCTCCTGCCTGCCTGCCTGGCTGCCCTCGTGCCTGCCTGCCTGGCCGGCTGCCTGGCTGCCTGCTTCCAGACGTGGATGCGAAGCTGCCCTTTCTGGCCTGCCACTCAGGGAGCTTGTCGAGGATGAGCGAGGGGACGACCCACAGTCCTGAGGCTGAGCCTCCGTGTGTAGAGCGATCCGACCTCAGGCCCACAGACATGCAAGGCATAAGCCTCGGTGCGTCTGGATGATTTTACGGAGAATTTAGGGCTATTCCAGAGTAATGCAGCCCTTACACTGGGGCCTCTAAAAGGAAGACGGGGATCAGGGCACATATGACTTGAATGAGCTGCATTATGGATGCAACTGTTGAGACGAACTTCTATTCTCAGAAACTTGATGGAGGGATTCATCTGAAGACCCAGAATGGCTGACGGGTCCTGTTTATCTTGAACGTGCCTCATCCTGCTTAGCTGTGTTTGGAATGCCGAATTTCTTCCTGCTGCCGGGTTAAACTAACAGTGCTTTTCAACAGTGCCTCTGAGTGATGATACTGTAGCTGTAATTCCGGCGAAGGGGCACAGGAGGACGTGCTGTACAGGCACAGGAGGACGTGCTGTACAGGCACAGGAGGACGTGCTGTAGAGGCACAGGAGGACGTTCTGTAGAGGCACAGGCGGACGTGCTGTAGAGGCACAGGAGGACGTGCTGTAGAGGCACAGGAGGACGTGCTGTAGAGGCACAGGAGGACAGGCTGTAGAGGCACAGGAGGACAGGCTGTAGATGCACAGGAGGATATGCTGTAGAGGCACAGGAGGACGTTCTGTAGAGGCACAGGAGGACGTTCTGTAGAGGCACAGGCGGACGTGCTGTAGAGGCACAGGCGGACGTGCTGTAGAGGCACAGGAGGACGTTCTGTAGAGGCACAGGAGGATGTGCTGTAGAGGCACAGGAGGACGTTCTGTAGAGGCACAGGCGGACGTGCTGTAGAGGCACAGGAGGACGTGCTGTAGAGGCACAGGAGGACGTGCTGTAGAGGCACAGGAGGACAGGCTGTAGAGGCACAGGAGGACAGGCTGTAGAGGCACAGGAGGATGTGCTGTAGAGGCACAGGAGGCCAGGCTGTAGAGGCCTTCACATCAAGCACAGGAGGTTACCCTCACGCAGTGTATGTGTGGGATGATCACACTGGCTGTGTGTTGGCAGACAGCCAGCTTACTGTGATGACACACACACCAACATCCAAAACAAATAGTGGCATCGTGACATCACAGCGCACTGTCAACAACACTTCTCTTTCTTCAATCACACACACAGACATCGCTCGGAGAGAGAGAGAGAGAGAGAGAGAGAGAGAGAGAGAGAGAGAGAGAGAGATGAGAGAGATGAGAGAGAGTGAGAGAGGAAGAGAGTTCAGATGGAGGGCTTAGAGAGGAGAGTCTCACCCTCGGGTCAGCGAGCGCCTGGCAGTCCTACCTCTCCCAGTAACCATGAACACATGTTGAGGATTTCTCCCTAGGAACCTTGCATTCCGTCAGCTTCCCTCCCGAGCCAGATCTTAGAGAGGGGAGAGAGGATCCAAAACGCAAACAGCCATTCAATTTGCTCACTAAATACTCTCGAGCCCTCTAATATGACCCCTCAAAGACTATTTTCTAGCTCATGGTTGACATTTCATTACTGTGAGGTTAGGTAATGGAGTATAGAAACAGGAAATAGACCCTGCTTGAATATTAATTATTATAAATTACAAGCATAAACATAGTGCTTTGTGATATCGAGATAATCTATCATTATCATGGTTGTTTTCTCCATATGGGAAAGGCAATTCCCCACACATTGGATCAATTATAGTCCGATAGGCCTGTGTATGATATCTGCCAAACCAATCAATACAGTCAGTGATGCTGTATATAAAACAATCATTGATACTGATACAGCTGCAGGGCCTAAACAAGAATGTCCACAGAAGGCTCTTTCAAAACAATCAATTCCATGCCCGCATGCTATGAATGAGACAACAGAAGTCAGGTTGAAATAGGAAATAGGAGCTTTCGACAATCCCTATACCGTGCCAAGGCCTCAAAGTGAGCCTAGATAAGTCTCTGTTATACAACTCAAAACCCGCAATGTCCCGCTGTGATAGTTGAAATGGTATTTGTGAAAAGCGTTGTGATGTATTGTACCCCAGAACTCGCCCAGACTGCGTGTGATCCTGACAGGCGGTCCTGGGTTGTTTTGGGGGGGGGGAGGGAGGCGAGAAAGGCATGATTAAATCCCAACCACCAGCTGAGAGGGTTTGTATGCGTCTCCAAGGACACCTGACTTGTATTTGGAGAACAAACAGCCGGCTCAGACAATAATGGGAAGTAAAGTAAGTTCCTGGGGATGGAAGAGAGAGATTTCTCTCTGTATGGATGCTTACATTCAGAGTAGGCAAATGAACGGCAGCTTTTTGTTGCATTTGAGACATTTAACCCTTGTTTTTTTAAAGCCAAGGCACTCTGGGTCTCAAGGCTCATTGAATTATCTTGTGTCGAGTCTACTAAACACTTTTTTGTAATCAATCTCTCTGTTTTCAAACCTGCCTTTTATTTGTTCCACCGTCCTCTTTGCAGCGTCAGAGTCTGGGTATGATGCACCTCCCATGTCCTCCTCAGCCTCGCAGACGGATGAGTCAGGAGAGACAACTGTAGCTTCAGCCATCCTGCACACGGGCACTGATCCCCGAGAGAGAGAGATGGGGGGTGGGGGCGGGGGGACGGGGAGAGAGGGGCGTCCTAGGGGACTTTGTGCTGTTTTGCCATCAGACACAAACACAGAAGAGGCACTGTAAACACGTACCCCCTACACACACGCACACACACACCCCTTCCATACTGCCGGCTATTTAAGCCCTCCAAACGAGTGTCTGTCCTGGAACAATAGGACTGGTTGGCTACATGCAGGCTCATTATCCAGCCCCTCATCCACCCCGTACGACCCAGGCTAATATGCTGCTTGTCTAGCCAGGCAGCCCCACACACCAGCCCGCGCTCAGTTCCACTGACTTGATGCGATCGTGTCGTCCCCTGGGCTTGTGTCGACCCCCCCCTGTTGTTGTTGTGGATCGCCGTGTGTAGGTCAAGTTGACATTGTTTTCAGTTGAAGGGAGAGTGCCGGATGGGGATGAGGGGGTTCCTAAATGGTGGGGAGGGATCATAACGTGTGTGTGTGTGTGTGTGTGTGGGGGGGGCTGGGGGGGGTTAGGGGGGTTAAGAGGGGGCCGGTGGAGAGGACTGCACTTAGGAATATGGACTATAAGATGAATGTATTTTGATGATGTATCACATTTTCACGTAATTGATTTAAGTCATTCCAACTCGAACCAAACCTTGTTTCAAATGGTGTTACGTCGTTTCACATTATTTAAATCAGCTAAGTGGTAATATATATCCTCCTTTGTGAAATGTGTTTTTATGAGAGTGAGGGGGGGGGAAAGGTGGAGAGGGACCCAGGAGGAGGGGAGGAGGAAGTGAGAGGAAAATTATTTTGGGGAGGGTTGGAGTAAACCTGGACAGAGAAGGGGAGGGGGGGGGAGACGAAGAAGGAAGAAGAGCCAGAGTTTGTTTATGGAAGGTTCCGTTTGGTTTTAGAGTTTACACGCTCCAGGGAAAGAATGAATGCTGATGATGTGTTGAAAGGAGAGTGGAGATGCTGAGTGTGACAGGTGTGGCACTTCATCATCTGTCTGACTGGAGCTTACGCTGCAGAACACTAACACAGCTTCTTAACACAGCTTCTGAGCTGTTCACACACTAACAGCCAGACACAGAGATAGGACCAGTTACAGTCTGACTGGAGTTTACGCTGCAGAACACTAACACAGCTTCTTAACACAGCTTCTCATCTGTTCACACACTAACACACCAGACACAGAGATAGGACCAGTTACAGGACAACACAGCTTCTTAACACAGCTTCTGATCTGCTCACACACTCACAACCAGACACAGAGATAGGACCAGTTACAGGAGAGTTCGAATGGTACGTTTCCCTACTTCAGACCAATCACAGTTAGATCAATATTCTCAACAACCACTGGGAAGAAAAACTACTACCAGAAACATCTTGAATGTTCAGCCATGCCACAAGATGTGTGAATTTAAGAGGGATGTATAGACAAGATGACACTTAATCATGGCTAAAAATGCTGGTGTTTACATAACGTTTTATACAGAGCACCATATTCAAACAGGTACACAAACTGCTAATAATGAGAATTGATTGATACTTCCACAAACCTTGGAGCAGATTAGCTGCTGTAATCATGTAATGAAAAAGTCTGGCCTTGTCTGGGGAGTTTGCTGAATGTATTTCATAATGGCTAATCGTACATGGGAAGAATCAATGAACTTAATTGCAAATTAAATCATAAATGAAAAAGCTTACAAACAAACAGCAATGCAACTCTACCACATATTCCAACTCGAACCAAACCTTGTTTCTAATGGTGTTACGTTGTTTCACATTATTTAAATCAGCTAAGTGGTAATAAAATCCTCCTTTGTGAAATGTGTTTTTATGAGAGTGAGGAGGGGGGAAAGGTGGAGAGGGAGAACTTTACTTGTTTCCAGAAAACTTCAGTCCCAATTTTAGATAATAATCCCTTAAAGATAAATCAGACAGGATGTACCTCGGGTCACGTTGTGGATCTCTGCCTCAGTCTCTCCCTGTATGACCAGATCTCTGCCTCCGTCTGCCTCCTCTCTATCCCCTCTATGACCAGATCTCTGCCTCTCAGGGATCTCTGCCTCCGTCTGCCTCCGTCCCTCCTATCTATCCCCTGTATGACCAGATCTCTGCCTCCGTCCCTCCTCTCTATCCCCTGTGTGACCAGACAAAGGCAGCAGTGATCCACTCCCAGCCTCCCAGCCTCCCAGAGCAGACAGCTGCAGAACACCTGACCTCAGATCTGTTTACACTCTCCCATAGATCCTCTACTTCTGGCTGTGATTAATGCTCAACGCAACATTAGCTCTCCTGCACTGCTACACACTGGCTTTGGGGATTGACCTGGGCCAAGTATCAGGGGTTGTTACAGTTCTGAAAAATGTTACACGTGGAACAGATAGTCATGATTATTAGCATACATATTTAGGCTTGATTTATCTGTGCTTGTTTGTACAGTAATTGCATATTTGACGTTAACCTAAACATTGAATGCGTGCAAAACGTATCTGTAAGTAACCAAACACCAAACAACGTTGAACGCCTCATTTATATTTCATTAAACAAAGCAAAAAACTTGTTTGCTTACGGAGGAATCAAAAACAGCATGAGACACTCTATGGAATGTTTGTTTTTCCACAGTTTTGGTTTGAATAATTTAATTGGGATTACAAATAGGCTGTGTTTCTTGGTTGCAGCGAGAGGCGCTGTCCTCAAACTGCTTCGGTCTTATCGGGATGTCGGGGTGGTAGATACGAGGCCTCCTGCAGGCTCCAAGTGTCTCAGTCAGCAGTCTGGACGTGCGTTTCAGGACGGGGGAACTGTTGAGTTCTGCGCAGGGTGGGCTAGCGTATCGTGTATGTCGCTGACGTAACGAGCTACTGGGGGTTTCGCAATGGAGTGCTTTTGTGTGGACTGCAGGTTATAGAGGTTGAGTCAGACAGGACATGGGAACAGAACCCTAGATAAGGGGGTTGGGGCAGGGTGCTGAGGGTAGAGATTCGACCCCATGCCCATATCCAAACCCTTTCCCATAACCCCTGAGAAGAGAGCAGACACTGAACAGAGATGGACTATCTGATTAGTAAACACAGTTCAATCTCACAGGCAGATGTTTAAGAGCCCTTTCTTCTCCTGGCTGTAGGGTGACCGTGGGGCGGGGGGGGGGTGGGGGGGGGTGGGTATGAGGTTGAAATGAACAAATGAGACTCCATGTGGTCCGAAATCATGTTCTGCACACAATTCATGCATGCAGTGCATTTTGTGTTGGTGTTAGTGTTAACACACTGCACGCCAAACATACGCACATTCTGATATTTTTACCTCATCACAACCACAATGACTCACGCCTCCAGTTTGAATACCATATTTGGGCTCAAATTGTCTCGCTACCTTGATTGTTTGAGTGTTGCCATAGAGACGGTGCTGCTACCTTGGATATCCATTGTGATGCTAGTGGGTAAACAAACAGATCAGAAACCCGTTCATGGTATTGGATGTAACGTTCGTTCTCTCTCATCTTCCTGTTTCCACATTCGTACTGCTAATACTATTTAACATACACTTTCAAGGCCATTTACAAACATTCATCTTAGTAGACCACCCCAAATACATGCCAGGACATGCTAGCCACTGCAGGTGAGCTTAGTCTTTTATGTTTTATGATGGTGTCAAACTGTAAATGTTTCTAGTGTGATCATGGATCAGGAGTCAGGTGGCTGAGCGGTTAGGGAATCGGGCTAGTAATCCGAAGGTTGCCGGTTCGATTCCCGCTGTGCAAAATGACGTTGTGTCCTTGGGCAAGGCACTTCACCCTACTTGCCTCGGGGGGAATGTCCCTGTACTTACTGGAAGTCGCTCTGGATAAAAGCGTCTGCTAATATGATTAAATGTGATCAACCTGTAGCTAAAACATTAAAGAGGCGTTATCTATCCCACACTGAGTGTCTTGAATACCCAGGTGTAACCATCTGCAGAATACACCACACCACTGATATAAACAAGTATCAATACAAGCGACCTACAGCACGTCGACTCGTGTCGTTTCTCCCTGGCAACAAAAGCGTTAATACGGTCTCTAGGTAACAGCGGAATCTCGGCAGCGAGTGACATCAACACAGGCCTCTCTAGCATGCCGTAGTCACACACAGCTGAGTCTGCAGGTAATCCTCTGAAACACAGGGGGCCGCAGCCCCCCCACAGCCTCCTGCAGCCCCCCCCGGCGTACGGGGGTCTGGGTGTTAGCGCTGATCGGTGTGAGACTAAGCCTAAGGCTAATCCAACTTGAGAAGCTGTTGCGTTTGGGTGAGTGCAGGACATAATTACCTCTAAGTTGCCCGTCAAGCTGTGTAATCGCGAAAAAACTTGATGGCTCTGGGGGAAACACCTGGAGTCACTGACAAGCCCAGTAAGCACTTTCTCTCCAATCAGTGTTATACTCACTCTTGAATGGTGGTCATCAGTAACCATCAGCGGTAAAGCGTAAATAGTACTCTAAGCTGGCAATTTGTCTCTATTTCCATCAATTACTTTTCATTTATGTTTAATGGATAAAGTCAACTATTATCTCTTTTATAATCACATACAATCAAAGTACATGAGAGTAGAGCAGAGTACATGTAAGAGATGATGCATTACATCACATTTACATTTAGTCATTTAGCAGATGCTCTTGTCCAGAGCGACTTACACAGGTACAGGGACATTCTCCCCGAGGCAAGTAGGGTGAAGTGTCTTGCCCAAGGACACAACGTCATTTGGCACGGCCGGTAATCGAACGGGCAACTTTCTGATTACACGCCCGAGGCGTGAACTGTCAGACACGCAGCAGAGGATTTCAACCTTTCAAAACTGTTTTGGGTAAACTTCACACATGACAACAACGTGTTTAAAAACGCCCTACATCGATCTCCACAACAGCTGAACCTCCTGTACTAAATCACGATGAATGTCGGTTTGATTCAAAATGAATCGAACATTTGTGGGTGTTTAACACAGCGTCACATCAAGGCAGACCCTGTGTCTCTAGAGGAGCGACACCATGATGGGGCTGAGAGGGTTTCTCTCTCGCGTCCCCGACATGACCACAGACCCAGCCAGCCCGCTGGGATGTGGAGGCTGAAAGACAGAGCCAGCACTGTAAAGCCATCAAGCCAGGAGATCCTGGAAGAGGCCTGTGTTAAAGGTTTACAAATCTGCTGGTGTCTTTTAAACAGCCACGTTTGTGCGAGAGTCTCCGGCCAAATGGGAAAACCAGAAGATAGGCGATGCCAAGACTATGTCTGAGCCCAGAGGCAGCAGCTTGAATGTAGCTGGTGCTTAAGGACTGAACTCTGGTTTACCTCTTTAGCTTCCTCTGGTCGTCTGAGGACACCACAAACGATCCTCCCTAGACAGTAAACACAGAGGGGAAAGTAGGCATTCACAAACTCTGCACTTAATGTCACGACGAGAGAAAGTTCAAGGTTAAGATGTCCTGTCTTGGGGATCAACGTTAAAATGGAAGAGCTATGATACAAACCCCATCAGTGAATAGTAAAACCTGTGGTTGTTAAGGAGAGTTCTGAGGGGGGGGGTGGGTCTGTGATAGCCTGTCTTCACGACCGCAGGCATGGCTTCACTCACTCTGAGGCAGAAAACAATCATCCTTCTGTCGTGATATTGTTGAAATGGAGAACGTGAGTCTTACAGAAAAATGAATAGATTAAAAAAGCAATACGCCGCACCGTGTGCTTGCTTTCGTTTGTATTGTCTTCCTGAATTACATGCTGCCATTAGTCTTGGCGCAGTCTTGAACTCGAGAGGAGCTTGCTCGTGTGTTTGTGGCTGTTCCAGAGCAATTTCCATGTCTTCAAATCTCCTGCTTCTTCATAATATGTCACCAAATATAAGATTACTGCTAAAAGCTTGCACACTATACACCCACTCACTCAGTCTCACTCACTCGTGCCAGCATACGCACACACACACACACACACACACACAGTACACACGTACACATTTCTCCTGAAAGCTTCACAGACTGAATAACTGTCCAGACTCATTCTCTGGATACAGCTGGGTAATAGCCAGTCTCCATTCCTTCACGAGACGTTTCCTTGGAGACATAACTCATACTGTCAGTACTATCTGTTTCATTATGGAACATCTCAACCCTGTCGGACAGCACAGACTGCTAAACGGTCAACTTCCCAGATTAACTCCCACCAGACCGTTCTGTCACCAGACTGTAGGTGCTACATGACATACTGGTGGTATGGCTTCCAAGGACTTATCGTCAATTTACATTTAGTCATTATCAATTATGCATAATCATCCCTAGATTTCAAACAATGTTACATCGTAGATTGTAAATCAAATTTGAGATGCCTCATAGATAGCCTGACTAAAGCTCTTACTAGTGCTTCGAAACTAGAACAATCTCTCTCTCTCTCTAGCTCTCTCTCTAGCTCTCTCTCTCTCTCTCTCTCTCTCTCTCTAGCTCTCTTTCTAGCTCTCTCTCTCCCTTTCTTTCGCTCTTTCAATCAACTCTCCTCAGTTACAAAGCGGAGGCCTAGCCTGACTTGCTTTACATCACACAAGCTTTTCTAGCAGAGCAGAACTGTTTGTTTAGGACTGTTTGATTAGACCCGCACCCCTGCTCCCACACCCTACTACAAACACATCACAATCTAATCATCTAATGAAATGAATTCAGACAGAACTCTCAGGTGTTCACGGTGCTGTCCCTTAGAATGGTGTTGCCAGGGAAATGCCAGGGAAACGCCCAAACACATGAACCACTCGCTTGGTATTGAACCAGATAGAATCTTCCTAAATCGTCAAGCTTTATTGACAACGACAGGAAGCTTCGGGGACGGGAAGTTGTAGAACACGAGAGAGTTGATGAAAAGAAGGACTCTTTGGATGTGATTTATACATAAAATATTAGATTCTTATAAAATATTCAGCTTTACCACAGCCAACATGCATATGCAAAAGGCAATAAAGAAGTCAAGCGTCACACTCGTCACATTATGTAATGGTCTAAATCCAGCCTTTGCATAGCTCCTAAGCGGCGCTGTTTAGCTTTGTATGATCTGAAGGATAAAATGCCGTTCGTGTGATAGTTCTCTAGCAACGTACTCAACCTCCACTGAGTCACGTCCACGTTTATCAAGTCAAACTAAGACTTAAACAACTTACATTTAGTCATTTAGAGGACGCTCTTATCCAGAGCGACTTACGCACAGGGGACATTCTCCCAGAGACACAACGTCATTTCGCACGGCCGGGAATCGAACCAACAACTTTCTGATTAATAGCCCGACTCCTCCCTAGCCACTCAGCCATCTGACTTCTAAGTGGCCTGATCATGGGGGATCATCAGGGGCATGCTGCTGACAACACTGACGAACTGTGACGGGTGCTGGAATGGAGTCTGTGGGGAACCAATCACCAGAGGAAATCACACTCAGGTGCCGTGGGGAACCAATCACCAGAGGGAATCAGAGTCAGGTGCCGTGGGGAACCAATCAGCAGAAGGAATCCCACTCAGGTGCCTCCCCCTAGTGCATCATCACAAACTCTGGTGTTCCCCTCCCAGCACAGTTGCTTGGAACTCCAAAAAACAAGCCAACATGAGAAGTTTTTGTGCTGAGGCACACAGAGAGTTTCAAGTTCCCCCTGGGTGTTTTACGATGGCCGCGGGGGGAGTGATAGATGCTAATGAAGGACTGAGAAAAATCTGGGCCAGGAGGACGATAAGCACTGTTGGCCTGTGGGGTGACTCCACTGCAGGGACGGCTAGATCGACCACTGCATTCTGTGCCTAATTAAGCTTCGACTTTCCATCTGGCAAATAGAAATTGTCTAGTCATTGCTTGGTCTGTTGCCTTCTTATTTGTTTCATCAAGTGGTAAGGGATCCAAGCCTAACAATCAATGCTATTAAAATGAAGATATTGTTTTGGTTTGAGGGAAATGTTTTTGTTGTTGTTGTTATGGATACTGCAGCAAAGCAGAGATGGAAATAGTTAGGTGTGTTTGCGGATGTGACTGTGATGACTGCAAATAAATGAACACTATTAAGAGCAAAGGTAGTGAGACTGTTTGGAAATTGAAATTGGATTCTTTGGAAATGTATATCACATAGCAAAACAATATGTTATGATGATGCATCCTGTGGCGTGAGAATGACAACACGATAACGATCACGGACATGTCTGGGCATGTTTTCGTACATTAATAACCAGGACAGATATGGCAGTGTAACATCATAAAAACCACTAAATAGCAGTTTTGTTTCAGTATACTTGAGAATCCACTGGATGAATGGCACTATTTTCCCATATTTGTGTGCGAGACTTGCATGGGAGTTACTTTGGTCCTTCTGCTGCAAGCCACTGAATAGTTTGTGCTTCTCTTATCTCAAAGAGAGCCTTATTCCTTGAAGCACATTACGGGCCAGAACTCAGTGGAACTACAAAGGCATAGGAGCAAAAGTTTACAGGGTGAAACAATGACCACCTTCAAGCAAAACTCCTCCAGGATAAAGAAAGAGGGAGATGAAGAGTGAGAGATCCAGGAGAGAGAGAGAGAGAGAGAGAGAGAGAGGGAGAGAGGGAGAGAGAGAGAGATCGACATAGAGATCGACATAGAGAGAGAGAGAGAGAGAGAGAGAGAGAGAGAGAGAGAGAGAGAGAGAGAGATCGACAGAGAGAGAGAGAGAGAGACAGAGAGAGAGATCGACAGAGAGAGAGAGAGAGAGAGAGAGAACAGGGCAGGATGTATGCAGACAACTACAGATGCAAACAGAAGACATTAGTCAGGAGCGAGGAACGTACTTAGTCATATAAGCTCAACATAATTGCTCCCCGTGGACCCCACTGCTTAACACAGTTATCACGTTGCTGACTGGATACCATACAGCAGTCACACTGAAAATCACACAGCCACAGACGTGAGAGGCCTGGGCGAGCGAAGGTTTAGAGAACGCCCTCTCTAAATATGCTCTGTGTTTCGAGCTGCAGTCCGGTAACTAAACCATATTTCAAGCTCGGCAGAGGATGGTAAACAACAAGCCAACATCACAAAGACTGTTATCAGACACATCTTCTATGTGGACCAATCGTGCGTCCGTGCAGGTCATCGCTAGCAGTCCTGCCCAGGATGCAGCCTGACGACCAGGGGATGAATCACCAGCTGGCATCGGTCGTTAGCCTGTCAGCGGCTCAGTCCCAGGGTGTTGGTAATGACAGAGCAGTGGGTGCAGCAAAGGGCATTGATGATGGCCTCGCAGCGAGAACTAGGCCCCCCCCTCTAAGGAAGACTGTAATTCAGTCAACAAGTAGTTTACACGATATGTCATTTGCTGTGATCGGAGGGTATAGATAGCGGATGCCTCTGGTGTCCTTGCTCACATCGTGTCATTACTGAGCCTTTAAGAGGAATGCTGCTGGGTATGGTGTCATACTGTGCAGGCCTGTGATTGGTGACGATGTTCAATGAATGTTTACAATACGTATTACTGTAAACACAGAGGAATTGTCTATTTTTTGGAACTACGCACCACCAGAAATTCATCTGGGTATAAAACACATCTGACATACATTTGAATAAGAAAAAGCATATTTTTATAGATATGTGCTTCCACAAAAATGTGACAAGCCTTTAAAGTTATAAAAGTTGTTTTGCAACAGGCCTAAATCAAATATGAACAGAAACAGGCCGAGCGGAAAGGGTACTATTGCATGAAAGCAGGCAGTGGCCCACTTAGTGTGCGTCTTGAATGAGTAAGTGAGAAAACGTAATAGAAATTGCAAATGTTAGCACCTAAAAAAAACACATCAAATACTGTTTGAATAGACAGCCTGAAAATGTTTTCCAAAAAAATATGTATTTTCTTCTGCATGAAATCCCACTCCAAGTACACACAGGAAGCCTTTTTCGGCAACTTCCTCATCTTTCACAAATCTATCATTTTCCGATCGGTGAACTTTGTATAATCCCAGCCCGGCTCCGTACACTGGGAAAGCACTGAGAGTTTGATATTCCCTGTCAGAAGATTCAGACCCGTTTCAGCCCGACCACTCAGAGTGGCGCGCCGTGTTCCGCGGTTGTCATGGCGACCCCGTGAGTCAGAAGTGCGTCGCCATGGCGAGTCCGCAGGCCTCATACTGTGTGATGAGCTTCTGTGAAGCTTCTTCCTCAGCTCCTCCAGGGAGACAGTCTGGGATCCAACACACTCATAACAAGTGGTACTGGAGTGTTCTCCTTGAGACACACACAGCCTCTTCCTCACGTGGACGCTAAGCAACCACAAAACACGTAATGATTCATTGTGATGTCACGAATCAAACCAAGTACGTCAAACTTTAAAGACATCTTTGTGTTGTTGTTTTTTTACCTGGCCATAGTCTGCATCAAGCCCTAACAAGCCTATATGCTATAAAACATAAGGAAAGGCTCTAGTGTAAATTAAATTCAACAATGTCAGGGACTATCAGAAGAAGACTTCATCTAAAAGACTTATAATAATAATAATAAACGTTTTATATAAGAGCAGTGAAAGTTGGTCCAGCCTTCTTTTTGTAATTGTCGCCCCTCCAGAGACAAGCTTGTGTCTTAGTCTCAGGACAGAGCACTTCAGTAGAGTGTGTATAAGTGCTACCAGAACTGACCTTGGACACCCCTGCCTGTTATTCCAGAATGCGTCTCTATCTTCCCCACAGCGAGCCTGTTAAGCCGAGCCAAGCTCCACATCGGTGGTTCCTCGACTGTACTGGCGACAGGGAACGCCAGATGAGGACACGATCGACGCTGCCAGCGAGGAGTCTCTGCTAAGCCGGTATGTGTTTCCACCGTCTCTCCTCTGCGAGAGAGGCAGGCAAGGCAACAACATGTTCCTGAGCTGGATGGAACACATTAGAGTTCCAGCAGTGGATCAGGATGGGGAGCCACTGTAATGTGTGATTAATTAGACGAGTTTGTTTCTCTTCTACGTCGTTTGGAAACCGTCTCTTTTCAACTCGATGCAGATTCCTCTTGAGGTTTGGCGGCAACAGCGGGAGAGATCCTATTAATTCTTATATTTCTTACTCACTGAAGTTCAGATGAAGTTTACAGACAGACGGTCTGGTTCGTCAGGGTGGAGAGAATCCCTTGGGCTGCTGACACAAACGATGTAAACTTGCTCTGATTTAATTTCAGAAGATCCACATAGAAAGACGTTACCGGAGATACCCTAACCCTAAATGAACTCAATCATCTATAGGGCAAGGGGTTTTACTGTGTTATAGAAGTGCCAAACAGTGTGTCAGTGTGTTTCTCCTGTTTGACAGTCACCTTATGCTTCAGTCTCATGACAGATCGTTGTCATGGCAGCTCTGTTTGCCTGCAGACGCTCGTCTCCTCGACGACCATGAAGCAGATTACAGTGGCAGTGATGGACACGTTGACAACACAGCTCCTGTCTTCGGGGAGAGCATGAGAACAAACTGCACACTGCGACTTCCAGGAATCCTGCCAAGTCTGTCAATTTATCACCAGGGACAGGATGACAGGAAGTCACATTTTGAAAGTGAGAATAGACTCAGTGAAAACTGTTTTGGTATTTTGTTGTGTAAGCTTCACGTGAGCGTCAACATGTGGTTACAAGTCAAAGACCTCGATGTCTTCCTTTTTCCATGTGTCAATCCTCGCGAAGACAGCTTAAAACGGCAACGTTCTTAAAAGAAACAATCTATTTAGAAACCTTGCTATTCAGTGGAAATTTCCATGCCTGCCCTGACTTTCTACAATCAGCCGACCACTTTCATTTCTACATTCTGGTAACTTCTGGGTCTGAATTCTGACGGTGGGGCAGAAACTTGGCAGCGGCGACGGTTTCGATTGAAGAGCAAAAAACAGGAAGTCAATTCAGTCCTTCCACACCGTCCCCATTCAGTGGTGCATGAGAGAAGCTTCTGATCCACAGGAAGAGCGCTGGCCTCAGCTGTCCAGACCTCCTCTGGGCCTGCCAGGGAATTAGCATTCTGACGGCATCCAGTCACCGTTTAACCCCGGTCGCTGTCTCGGTCCCCTGCGTCCTCCAGCCCTAACGAGCCCTGTCATCCGACTCCACAACGAGGACGCGGAGCCTTCAGAAGACCTCCAGGAGAGACGGACGGTCGTCAGGACTACGAGCCTCGTTAGCACGGGGGGAGCGAGGGCTTCCGCACGTGGAAGTAAACACACGTAAGGCCCCGCAGAGCTGATGGACGTGGTAAAAATAGTTCCAGAGAGATATGCAGGGTTTCTGCACAGGAATGTCCTGCAGATCTCACACTTCCTGCCGAAACCTAAGACCCGTTGCCGTGGCCACACCAGAACCTTTAACCCCGACATCCCTGGGCCCTAATCCGGCGTGTGTCACAAATCCAGACAGATTGCGAAATGTTATTTCCAGTCAAAACACTCGCTAGCGAAAGGTTTCTCATGGCTTCCTCTTTCCACCCAGCATTAAAGAGAGTGCTTCTAAAAGGGACAAAGGGAATAAACACACACTTATATATCTTCACAGTGCCCCATTAGGCAGCCACGGTATGCGATGACACAGTGAAGACCGGCCTTATCCGGTGAACTAATGGCAGTTGGTGTATCTCTGCGCGTCGGGAGGGCCCTGCGGGTCGTCTAACCTCGTCATCCTGGGCAGCCCCACACACACTCCCAGAGGAACTCAGAGCAGGACATCCTCCTATTCAGAGCTGGTGTCACAGTTGGGAACTCGGTCCAGCTGCAAACAGCTTCCTGTGACGAGGGGTCACATCTGAGAACAGGAAGAAGAGCATTTGTGGCCTGCTCGTGTATCAACATTGTCTTCGTGGGATGACGCTAAACTCTCATAACATTTGTGTGTGTGTGTGTGTGTGCGTGAGAGTGTGTGTGAGTGTGTGTGTGTGTGCCTGTGTGTGTGTGAACTTCATGCCTGTGTATGTGTGTGTGTGTGTGTGTTGTGTGTGTGTGAACTTCATGCCTGTGTGTGTGTGTGTGTGTGTGTGTGTGTATGAACATCATAATAATGGAATGCAGATATCACTATCTCATCTTTTCCTTCTTTGATAACATGGTTTGCAAAACGGTCGAGTATACAGAGGATTATCATCTAAAAAAGTCTACTATGGGAATTCCATCTGACATCCATCCACACTGAATGAACAGCACAATGAAAATAGCCTTTTAATATTACTGTTGTGCTAAAAAAGCATTAACGTGACTATAAGTGACTTTGGAAAGAGGGGTTCTGCTGCTGATGGGGAGCGTAATATGTCATCAGAGCTGCCGTACAGTTGAAGCACGGCTGAATAAACAGGATAAGATAAGTGAGAGAGAAAACATTGGTCATTTGAAGTAAATACACTGCTCAAGGATGCAACTGGAAATCAATCATCAATGACGATGATGAACTGAAGTATGCTGCTTGACAGAACTAGAAGTATTTTGTTTATCTAAGCTTTCTTCTGACACAAATGCTTATTTTCTGTTCAAGCGCTTTCATTGGCTGTCGATTTATTGCCTGAGTGCTGGTCTTAAAAAGGACATTTTATTAGAACAATGAACTGGATGAAAGACATTTACTAACATATCCTTGATATAGATTTTGAATCACACTCACATCTTACCAACATTGCTGTAGGCCTATAATCAAAGACAAAGGAGAGCAACGTGTTGGAGATGTTTTCAAAGGTGGAGTTAGAATGAGGGGGTGGAGAACTTCTGAGATAAGCAGTTGAAGCTACAATAGCCTAATGTACAATCATTGCGACAGGCCAACTCTGGATGAGAGCTCTGTATAGGGGGGGCGTTCACCCCCTTCAGACGCAGAGCGGAGCCTGGAGAAACGTTTTTCGTCTCGGAACGGGCCTTTGAATGTGGTTGTCATGGCGACCTCGTGAGTCAGTAGCGCATCGCCTTGGTGAGTCCAGACCTCATACTGTGTGATGCGCTTCTGTGTGAAGCTTCTTCCTCAGCTCCTTCAGGGAGACACTCGGCTAGTTTCAGTACGGGCGTGCGCACACACACACACACACACACACACACACACACACACACACACACACACACACACGCTCACACGCACACATACTGAGAGAGAGAGGACTAATTACATACATTTGGAATCGTGTCAGTATCGGTTATAGATTCTTCAAGTGGCATTCCAAGCTCGCTTGCATTTTGCAACAACAACAAAAAAGGTGTCAAAATAAGTGGTTTGTTTGAGCACGACAAGAACATGTCAGCCGTTGACATTCCTGAGAACCTCAGGGTTGACAGGTGGAGTCGCTGGCTCGTAGCCCAAGTCACTCAGTTCTGAGGAATAATATAACGGTGTGAACTCTTCGCTTTGCAAACCTCCCGTGTTTACTGAAGCTACACTCCGTGGTTTGTGTTCTCAACTGTTACATATTAAAAGGTCCACTTCGTACAGGACTCCTACAGGATGGCCGTTAATCCGCGCTACAATACCGACTGATTAGGGAATACAAATCTAGAACGATAACACTTGCAGACGAGACGTTTATTTTTCAAAAGCGTGGGACATGGACAAGGGGGGGGACAGCCATTGCGGCATGCTCTGCCCCGAGTAGAATTCAACACATAAAAACTTCTCGTGGTTGTGCTTTTGTTGGCTGGTTCGGAGCGGAGTTTGCGGCGGTGTGACGCACACAGCGAGTTGAAGCCGTTCATCTCTGGGTTAGCGCGAGGGCCTGGGGCGGTGGCGTGTAGCTCGGAGGCTGTTATTATTCCAGTTTCCTGTCTGGTACGGCGCCAAGAGCAGTGTGAATACCTGCTGCCTCAACTGTCGCATGTGGGCCAGATAACAGCACTGACAATAACAAATGCCTTCATAGGCTCGCAATTAAACCCAAATCTACTGTGCGCTTCACTCTATTAAAGCCCAGTGTCTTCCTGCCGTGTCACGTCAGCTGAAAGCGCTGCAGCCGTTCCCAGGGCACAGCAGAGTGTTTGTGCTTCACTGGCATCGCAAACATTCCAGCTGTTTACTTTTATCCTTCTCCTGCAGTTACTGTAAAGCTTCGCTGACTTTTCATGTGCCATTGTGGGGAAATGGAGTTCAAAGCTGACCTGTTTTCTTTCTGGCTGCACAATAAAACGCCTGCAGATTGAAAGAGTCGATTCATGTCTATATCTGTCACAGTTTGGATACGTCTCCCTTCTCTGTCTCTTGTTCTTTCACTTGCTCTCTCATTTTTTATGCATTCGTTGTCTTCCTGGGTGGGTACAGGCCACATAAATATGCCCTCATCCTCAACAGAGACACAGAGACGGAAACAATCACTCCTGTTCCTGTCTCCAAATGATCTTTTTGTCACTTGCCAGAACTCCAGATGGTACAAGTCTATACATCCCAGCATAATGCACTTTTATTTCACAGACCCTTGTTTGACGCGATGTGTGGAGCTTTTGTAGGGAGCCATTACAAAAGCACATTCACTGTGGCCAAAAACTCGGACTCTCCAGTGGAGATCACTGTCTGTGTCCCGTCTTAAAGCTAGCGGACACAAACGTGTCATTGTACACAGACTTTAACTGTATAGAGACAGCAAACGGCTGATGAATTCCCTCTTCATTAAACTTTTCTGCTTCAGTTCGGCAAAGCAAATAGTTTTGTGATGACACCTAGGCTACAGAGAGCAGCTTACTGATATGCACAAAGAACAAGGCAGCCATAATGGATAAGGAATGAAGAAACTGTAGACCACCCTCTTCATGAAATTCCCACTGCACTGAGTTCCTTTATGCTGTGATATGATTACATGCATTGCTACGCCAGGCATTCCCTTTCATGAAGAAAGAAGAAAAAAAAAGGACAAGTATGCATTTGTTCATTTATGAATCCCAAAGATAAAGGAAGCTGTTCTTGCGTAACATTAACCAACACAAGACAGTGATTACAAACAGAGAGGCTACGATGAATGCCTGGATTCAATGTACGCATTCAAGCAAGGGTGAAGGAAATTTCTCTCTCTCTCTCTCTCTCTCTCTCCTCTCCTCTCTCTCTCTCTCTCTCTCTCTCTCTCCTCTATCTCTCTCTCTCTCTATCTCTAATTTTGAAGGATCTGGAGGATGTTGGGACGAGGACCAACCTCCCGGTTCCCCAGGCAGAGAGAGGCAGAGGGACCGTGAGACCGGAGCGCTGAGGGTCACAACTGGCACTCCTCTGTACATGCCTGTGTGACCTCTTTATACAACTATAATGGACTTTCCATTGAAAACGTTCAAATGGCTCCACATTTCTTACCCTCGGGCCCCCACAAACTCAAAAAAAGGCCAATATTCTTTCTCGGAATGCCAAGAACTAGATTTACATTCAGTCAGTGTGCTACAGATACAAACCCGAGACAGCTTCAAATTCAATACAGACGCTAAGAGATATTGTATCCCAAACGTCAAATAGCAGAATACACAGGCTAACAGGTTGTTGCAGCACACACATACAGCCGGCATGGCCAACAAGAAGGGCCAGGCTGCCAGGTGGCCGTGGGCCCAACTCCCCACATCCTCCCTGGCTGTCGTGAAATAACCTGCCAGAGGGAGGATTAAGGAGAGAAAGAGAGAGTGTGTGGGCATAAGCACCAGAGAGAAAGAATACGTGAGGTAGAGAGAAAAGTAGAGGGGGGGTGGGTGGATAGAGAGATGTGAGATTAGATACTGAGAGAGAGACAGAGAGAGAGAGACACAGAGAGAGAGACAGAGAGAGAGAGAGACAGAGAGAGCCAGAGAGGGAGACAGAGAGAGAGAGACACAGAGAGAGAGAGAGAGAGAGAGAGAGAGAGAAGAGAGGGATACAAAGAGAGAGAGAGACAGAAAGAAACACAGAGAGAGAGAGACAAAGAGAGAGAAAGGGATACAAAGAGAGAGAGACGGAGAGAGAGAGAGAGAGAGAGAGAGAGAGAGAGAGAGAGAGGGAGAGAGAGGGAGAAAGGGATACAAAGAGAGAGAGAGAGAGAGACATAGAGAGAGAAAGGGATACAAAGAGAGAGAGAGGAGGAGTCCCAGCGGGAGACTCTGCTGTTGGGACTCCTCCTGGAAGGAGAGAGAGGTTCTGGGTGAGGTCAGTGTGAAGGAGGTGGTCCTCTGACATGTCTCTCCGCTGCAGGACTGAGAAGACGAGGTCACAGAGAGAGAGAGAGAGAGAGAGAGAGAGAGAGAGAGAGAGAGAGAGAGAGAGAGAGAGAGAGAGCCAGGACGGGGTCTCCTCCAGGAGGACCTCTCCCTGCTGCTGAAGCGTTGGAAACAGGGTGTGGGTCTGCAGATGTTTCACTGACCTCATTCACTCACAGTTTCAAACTGTATTCAGCTCATGGATATGATTACGTTAACTCCCAAGTACATATTTCATGCCATAAAACAAATCTGATATTTGGATCAACATTTTCGATGTATAAATATTGTTTTAATCAGAACGCTCTATAAGGCACTAGATCGTTGCTATTGCGGCGTCCCTAATGACCTCATAAACATGACAAACATCCCTGTATCAACGACCCCGATCGCGAGCATGCGAGGAAAGTAGCTCTTTCTCATGATTTGCGCGAAACTAAAAAGCCATAAAAATGATCATGAACCCTGTAGCTGAGAGTGATGATGTTCCTGAGGAGGAATGTGATCTTGCAGAGTGCACTGGAACCTAAACTCAAGCAGGACATCAGACTGGATTTACCGTCTTCCATCAGAGCTCCATGTCCCCCATCCATGCTCCCCCCCACTCTCCAGTTCCCCACCCACTCCACGTTCCCCACCCACTCTCCAGTTCCCCACCCACTCCACGTTCCCCACCCCGTTCCCCACCCACTCTCCATGCTCCCCACCCACGTTCCCCACCCACTCTCACGTTCCCCACCCACTCTCCACGTTCCCCACCCACTCTCCATGCTCCCCACCCACGTTCCCCACCCACTCTCCATGCTCCCCATCCATGCTCCCCCCACGTCCCCACCCACTCTCCACGCTCCCCACCCACTCTCCACACTCCTCATTCACGTTCCCCACCCACTCTCCACGCTCCCCACCCACTCACACACTCCCCACCCACTCTCCACGCTCCTCATCCACGCTCCCCACCCACTCTCCATGTTCCCCACCTCCCTCACGTTCCCCACCCACTCTCCACGTCCCCACCCACGTTCCCCACCCACTCTCCATGCTCCCCACCCACGTTCCCCACCCACTCTCATGCTCCCCATCCATGCTCCCCACCCACGTCCCCACCCACTCTCCACGCTCCCCACCCACTCCCACACTCTCATTCACGTCCCCACCCACTCTCCACGCTCCCCACCCACTCACACACTCCCCACCCACTCTCCACGCTTCTCATCACGCTCCCCACCACTCACACTCCCCCCCATATTCCCCACCCACTCTCCACGCTCCCCACCCACTCACACACTCCCCACCCATATTCCCCACCCACTCTCCACGCTCCCCACCCACTCACACTCCCCACCCATATTCCCCACCCACTCTCCATGCTCCCCATCCACGCTCCCCACCCACGTTCCCCATCCCTCCATCTTTCTGCTCCCACGTGTATCTGGCAGCCTCAGACAAAGCAGGCCTCTGTGTGGCACCTGTCACAGCATTTGACTTTGGTGTTTTTGTCTCCGCTGACAGATTAATCACTCACAGGCTGACATGACTCTTTGTCAGCTCAGTCGGAGCCAAACTTGATGACATTCGTTTATTAATTGCCGTTAATGTAACCCTACAAGTACTTTTTTCCCTGTACTGGTTGAAAGAGCAGATATGCTGCAGTACTGTAAGATTATTAACCTGGCGTTACAGAGTTAACGGATCTTAATGGATAGTTCATGGAAGTGAGGGACTAGGTGTATCAATATATTGAAAATAAAATATTGTATTTGTACAGATGTTTTTCGAGAAATGTCGCAACAAGTGAGGCCCTTAAAGCTGCATGTAAATGTCATGAATGTCAACCTGAGGTAGAGTTCCAGTCGCTACACGAAGCCCCTGTAATTATGACCTAACCGATCAGTTGGAGCCAAGGGGCTGGTGGTAATGGTGGGGTGTTTGAGCAGAGCTATAGGAACTGGTTCTGTGGCCCTCAACCGTTCCTGTCGCCGTTAGCAACAGAAAACAGCTCTGAGCGTGTACCTGTACAGCTGGGAGGGGGCTCTGTCATCTGCCCCTCCCTCCCTCGCCCTCCCTCCCTCTCCCTCCCACCCTCCCTCCCTCCCTCCCTCCCTCCCCCCCCCCTCCCTCCCTCCCTCCCTCCCTCCCTCCCTCCTCCCTCCCTCTCCTCCCTCCCTCCCTCCCACTCTGATGCGTGGATAGTGTAGTCCTCCGGCCTGTTCCAACGTGGAACTGCTCTTATTTCCCATGCGAGCCACAGAAACAGACCCCCCCCTCTCCTTGTGATAACACAGCTGAGGTTTGTGTGTGTGTCCTGCAGTGAAGCCCCCCCCCCAGCTTATCATCCCAAAGCTGTTTTCTTACTGGTCCGTGCACAAGCGCAGGGGTTCGCTGGAGCGTCCAGCCATCCCCACCCTCGCTGCTCTCCTCTCCTCTCTCCCTCCCTGGAGATGGACCAGGGCGTTCCCTCGCTGCTCTCCTCTCCCTCCCTGGAGACGGACCAGGGCTGTTCCCTCGCTGCTCTCCTCTCCCCTCCCTGGAGACGGACCAGGGCGTTCCCTCCCTCGCTGCTCTCCTCTCCTCTCCCTCCCTGGAGATGGACCAGGGCGTTCCCTCGCTGCTCTCCTCTCCCTCCCTGGAGACGGACCAGGGCGTTCCCTCGCTGCTCTCCCTCTCTCCCTCCCTGGAGACGGACCAGGGCGTTCCCTCGCTGCTCTCCTCTCCCTCCCTGGAGATGGACCAGGGTGTTCCCTCGCTGCTCTCCTCTACCCTCCCTGGAGACGGACCAGGGTGTTCCCTCCCTCTCCTCTCCTCTCCCTCCCTGGAGATGGACCAGGGCGTTTCTCTGTTACAAATCGACGCGTGAGTCTGTTGTTAATCACCCTGCGTGGATCTGACCCGGACCTGCCACTTTGCTGGAAGGGATCTGGAAGAGATCCTCCAGAGTGAAAGAATGAGCACCTTTTCCTCATGGGGTCCGCAGAGCGCTTTAGACATTGCAGCTCACCTCACTCCGAACACAGTTTAGGGTGTGTAAGGGGACACTAAATATGCTGTTAATATTTTCCTCAGTCAGATCTGTCAAACAACATAGAAAGAAACACACGACAATGGGGAACTTTCTACAATTAAACCTCCTCTGATTCCCTTAAGTCCAGGTGACTGTGTAGGCCTATGAAGTTCTTCCTAACAAGCTCAAAGAGGAGTGTGACATGGGATTTCCACACTAAGACCCGTTCTGTTCCAGCTCTCCTCTGAGGGGATATCAGGGGATGAGGGTCCTTGAGTGAATTCATCCATTATTTTCTACTTCCTCCTCCAAAGCCCTGGCTGATTATTTCCAAAGGATCCAATTATGCTCTGTGATCTCCAGGAGATATACAGTATCTGCAAGGGCCCTGAGCTACACTAAAGGGGTTTATGTGACATTCCATTGTGCGCATGAATGCTTATAATCTCTTTAAACTTGTGTTGTGAAAATTACCATGCCCTCCACACCACCGTGACGGAATCATTTAGTAAAGATCCTGTAACTCCTTTCATGTTCGGGTCGACAAAGGAATGATTTGTGTTTATGGAGCAGTACAATTATATTACCTGCGACAACTTCTTAACTCCTCACTGAACAAGCTAACACACATCCACGCTTTTGGACTGCTTTCAATGCTTAATAGAAACTTGAACAGCTTCTCTGTAACTCTCCTCCTGCACCTCCTCCTCAACTCCTATCTCTCCTCTGCGGTTGCCAGGATACGCTACGTGGAGGTCAGGGTATGTTCAGATGCGAGACAAACTGCTCGGTGCGTATGTAAGCACACGCCGTGTTTATGTAGTGGGAGAGGGCGACGCACTGCGAGGCTCCTTCCTCCATCTACAGCAGAACGTCCTCAGGGGCCCACGGGGTGGGGGGGGTCTATCCAGGGGAGTCTGCTTTAAACACACTCCTTCCTGGTGTGTTGATGCTGTGTGTGTGTGTGTGTGTGTGTGTCTATCCAGGGGAGTCTGCTTTAAACACACTCCTTCCTGGTGTGTTGATGCTGTGTGTGTGTGTGTGTGTGTGTGTCTATCCAGGGGAGTCTGCTTTAAACACACTCCTTCCTGGTGTGTTGATGCTGTGTGTGTGTGTGTGTGTGTGTGTGTGTGTGGGGGGGGTGTTAGCTGAGGATGTGCAACCCCTATGCAATCCCCCCCCTCCCACACACACACGCACCCGGGGGTTCTTGGGAGCCGATGCCCCATCAGAGGCAGTCCCCACTAGAGGCAGAGACGGGGAAAACAGGGGTTTGGATCCAGGTGTTGGCTCCTCTGGGGGCGTTCCAGCAGGTGATGTGAGGCCAGGTTCCACCTGCACCAGGAGCTGTCGGAGCTGGACACAGAGAGCCTGCTGTCGTGCACGTAGAGCTGGCTTCTAGGGTGCTAACACACAGGCATTTCATCCACGTTGAATTACCCTGGGGCCTTTCCAAAGGGCTGATTGGCCATGAATCACTGATAATGGAGGTCTTTATGTTAATGGTTAGTTTAGTCCTTTAGCAGCTCGGAGTGTGGAGTCTGTGCGTGCGCATCTGCACTGGTAATCACTAGGATTATTACTGCCATCAAAACCAAGAGAAAAAAAACAATTACTATTTTTGAATATTCGATCGTCATCTCTGTTAATGTATGTTGTTAATAATTTTCTGTCATCTCCCTTTTCTGTTTCAGAGCATTGTATGTGCCAAGTGCCTGTTTGAAGACTCGCGCCTTCTCTCTGCTTTGGTAATCGCTTGGTTCCATCCCACAACCACCTGCTGGTCTCCCAGGGATACGCCTGGCACGGTCGGCATGGTGAAGGAGAGAGGCAGATGGGCGAGCTACTCTATGTGCCCGCTCTCCTCAGCCCTCACAGACATGGGTGAGGCACGCAATCGTTATCTGCTAAGTGGCTTCTTTTGGGGGTCAGTGGGGAAGCATCTCTACTCGAGAGAGAGAGAGATAGAGAGATAGAGGAGACTGAGAGAGAGAGCGAGCGAGAGAGACACAGCAGACTAGAGAGCGTATCGATAGGAGGCAGACAATCGCTAGTACGTCTCGCGCTAGCTCTAGAGAGCTCGAGCGAATCGTCTATTCTCTATCGTCTCTGCGCGATGCTCGCTATACGAGTATGCTGCGTCTCGCTCTCTCTCTCTCTCTCCCGCTCTCTCTCTCTCCCTCTCGCTCTCTCCGCTCTCTACGCTCTCTCTCCGCTCTCTCTCTCGTCTCCGACGCTCTCTCCCTCTCGTCTGCCTCTCTCTCACCTCTCTGCCTCTCCTCTCTGCCCCCTCTACGCTCTTCCTGCAGCTACAGATACAGAGTGGATGTCAGTGGTCACCCTGTGCTTCAGGTAATCATCTGGAGTGCTTCCCATGTCATGTGCACTCTGTCTAGGTTCTGTGTTCTGGCTGGCGTGACACGAGACATGCCCTGCCCACTTAATGTGCTCCACGCTTCCCTGGGATCCATCTGGAGGGGAGATATGGCTCCACGGGGCTGACGAGAACACATCTTGTTTGGGAAAACTCTTTCAAAACATTTGACGACATCTTACATAAAATGGGCGAGTTTATAGGCGAACTGGAGGTGAAAAAAAAGAGTGTGGGAGCAGACGAGGATGAGGACCTCCTCAGTGAGAGGACCTTCTACCAGGTGTCTGGTGCTCTCAGTCAATTATCCTGATGGTTCGTTTGAATTTATGGAATTAATCACGAGTGTAAATGCTGCTGCTCGAGGGACAGGGACACATAAATGCTGTCAGCGTGACGTACGAGCGTTCTAACGAGCTTAGTCCATCATCATCGACACACAGTGATGAGGACGGCTGAACATGACATGGTTATTATCAGCTACACAGCCTGCTGCTTTAATGGGGCCTGCCGTTCTTATCGGGACCACAGGTGTGTAATTGTCCAGAATCCATTCGGGTAACAAAACTAATCTCTGATGGCAAATACATTTAGCAAAAACCCTGTTATCTGACACACAAAAGGAGGACAATGTGCTGTGTTTGAGACCTGCTATTCATAATGTCCGGGCGAGGACCTAGCTCGGCACCCATGAGGAAAGCAGTGATGTCGTGGAGATGTTGTAGCCTGGCAACACTCAGGGAACAATCAAAACATGCTGGAGCTCCACTGCAGGACATTAAACCCAGGGACATGGAACCAGGTCATCCATCACTGGCCATGCTACATCAACACACCAACTTAGACGGCTTCATCTCCTCAACGGCTCTCACAGCTCACATACTTTCCCATTAAAGCCGAGATATTTCACACGTGAAATCCTCAGCTTTTCGTTTTATAACATGTCATATAGGCTTCATTGTGTTTTAATCCCCGTGCTCCACAGGGTTCCAAACACCCGATCGATTCCCCTCTGTACGAGCCGGCTAGGTCACATGTCCGAGCGGGAGCCTGCGTCTCCAGAAGACACTGTTCTGCTCATGCGTCCTCTAGTGTGTTGTGAATGTTACTCTGGAAAGGTGTATTGACAGAATCTCACTGTGCTGAGGCTGGGTCCTCTACAGAACGCCCTCACTGTGTTGAGGCTGGGTCCTCTACAGAACGCCCTCACTGTGTTGAGGCTGGGTCCTCTACAGAACGCCCTCACTGTGTTGAGGCTGGGTCCTCTACAGAACGCCCTCACTGTGCTGAGGCTGGGTCCTCTACAGAACGCCCTCACTGTGCTGAGGCTGGGTCCTAACAGAACGCCCTCACTGTGCTGAGGCTGGGTCCTAACAGAACGCCCTCACTGTGCTGAGGCTGGGTCCTAACAGAACGCCCTCACTGTGCTGAGGCTGGGTCCTAACAGAACGCCCTCACTGTGCTGAGGCTGGGTCCTCTACAGAACGCCCTCACTGTGTTGAGGCTGGGTCCTCTACAGAACGCCCTCACTGTGCTGAGGCTGGGTCCTCTACAGAACGCCCTCACTGTGTTGAGGCTGGATCCTCTACAGAACGCCCTCACTGTGCTGAGGCTGGGTCCTCTACAGAACACCCTCACTGTGCTGAGGCTGGGTCCTCTACAGAACGCCCTCACTGTGTTGAGGCTGGATCCTCTACAGAACGCCCTCACTGTGCTGAGGCTGGGTCCTCTACAGAACGCCCTCACTGTGCTGAGGCTGAGTCCTAACAGAACGCCCTCACTGTGCTGAGGCTGGGTCCTAACAGAACGCCCTCACTGTGCTGAGGCTGAGTCCTAACAGAACGCCCTCACTGTGCTGAGGCTGGGTCCTAACAGAACGCCCTCACTGTGTTGAGGCTGGGTCCTAACACAACGCCCTCACTGTGTTGAGGCTGGGTCCTCTACAGAACGCCCTCACTGTGCTGAGGCTGAGTCCTAACAGAACGCCCTCACTGTGCTGAGGCTGGGTCCTAACAGAACGCCCTCACTGTGTTGAGGCTGGGTCCTAACAGAACGCCCTCACTGTGTTGAGGCTGGGTCCTAACACAACGCCCTCACTGTGTTGAGGCTGGGTCCTCTACAGAACGCCCTCACTGTGCTGAGGCTGGGTCCTCTACAGAACGCCCTCACTGTGCTGAGGCTGGATCCTCTACAGAACGCCCTCACTGTGTTGAGGCTGGGTCCTCTACAGAACGCCCTCACTGTGCTGAGGCTGGGTCCTAACAGAACGCCCTCACTGTGCTGAGGCTGAGTCCTAACAGAACGCCCTCACTGTGCTGAGGCTGGGTCCTCTACACAACGCCCTCACTGTGTTGAGGCTGGGTCCTCTACAGAACGCCCTCACTGTGCTGAGGCTGGGTCCTCTACAGAACACCCTCACTGTGCTGAGGCTGGGTCCTAACAGAACGCCCTCACTGTGCTGAGGCTGGGTCCTCTACAGAACGCCCTCACTGTGCTGAGGCTGGGTCCTAACAGAACGCCCTCACTGTGCTGAGGCTGGGTCCTCTACAGAACGCCCTCACTGTGCCTGGCATTGATGTTTCCAAGAGGGAGTATGATTTGATTACTCAGAAATCCAATTACTCTGAGAATCCATCATTGTTTCATTACTCAAGTCTTGTATTATTGTCCCCAGCTCAGTCCAGAGAGGATTCCTGATATTGATCTAAAGGCCAAGCTTTAAATATGTGATATTGGCAGGAACAAATTAAAATAGATTTCGTTTTTTGGGAGGAGATGAAAAGGAACTTTAAGAATTGTTCAATTCTCATTTTTTTAAACAAAAGAAATGGGATGAAGCAGAAAAAGCAGCTTCCAATTACGTCGAGAAAAGTGAAGAAGTGTGGACGGAACCGTGAACAGAAAAGTTAAACATGTCATTAAATGAAGTCATTGAAGGGACCCTAACTGTCGTGAGAGTCTTTTGTTCCTTTTCTCTGGCATCAACTGCCTTCCCTGTCAGTTATCTGGGCTACGGAATCAGCCAATGAATGAAAGGGAATGTCTCTGGTCTCTGGGAGCCATTGGTCTGACTTTTAATGTGATGACTCAAGTCATTTAATTTCAAAACGAAAGCACTGGTTGTTACTGTACTTCCTCTAGTTGCAGAAGGGGAAAGTTTGTCTGGGAGGAGGAGAGGGAGACCATAAAATGCGGAATGAGTGAGTTTCACTTGACCAAAACCAAAGATGACCTCAGGGACAAGAGGAATGTTGGCATGGCTCTCCCTTTGATTCAGAAGGCTTCCACCCTTCGCACTCCCCTCCCATTCTCCCTGCTCTTGTATAATTTGTGTGATCTATGTAAAGTGTGTGCATGTGCATGTGTGTGTGTGTGTGTGTGTGTGAGAGAGAGAGACAGAGAGAGAATGTGTTGTTTGGCTTGCCTGCAGAGATTTATCCCCTCTGAAACAGAACCGTAGGGTAAAAGTTCACTGAGAACAGCAAGGCATTTCTTCAAGAATCGGGCCGGGGCTTGGCAGTCGCAGTGTTCAAGTTCCCGTCATGGACTGATGAGTTTCCCTCCATCTGTATCCCTTCTCCTCCCTCTGGTTCTTGGTCCCGCGCATGTCGAAGGGTGTTGATGTGCTCTTCCATAGCCACAGCAATAAATAAAGTCAACTCGCAGAGCTTATCGTACCTACTGGAAGGGTTGTCCCAGATTGCATTAACACATGTGGCGTTGTTACGTGACGACACTCTGCCGTTGAGCACGTCTCACTGGCAGGTAAGTGGCTTAGTTAAAAGTGAGTTAGGAGGTTAATTGGTTTTAACTCGGCTCAGGATATAATCCGTTCAAAACTCGTTTTGGAGAAGGGAAATAGGAACAGGGTTGGTTGTGTTCACCCTGAACTCTGACCCCGGCGGTTCGGAGGTCGCTGGCAACTTCATCTGGTTCACCACGTCAGGTCAACTCCCCTCAGCCTGCGCTGACAGACACGCGTAGACCCGCGTGGCCTGATTTAGGAAATACACAAGTACTGAATTATTGACAGCCTGAACATGACTTTGAATATCGTGTTCTTTCTCAGAACGGAATACTCCATTTGGATGATTATCGTACAGCCTTGTCGTGTTACAGGGTATCTTGTCTGACTCAACAAAAAAGAACACAAAAACTGTAGATCTAAATGTTCAGTTCATGGAAAAGAAGACTAAATAAGAGAATGTAGCTATGCGTGACCAGGGACAAGAAACATCATTATTTTTAATGGCTACCCAACTCTACTTGGTCTTCTATGTTCTTTGAAAGAATGCACAAAACTGTCCTTGAAAAGTACAACAAGCCAAGTTCACAAATCAAGTTCGTTCCCAGGAAGCGCATGCTGAAACGTCTCAAGTTTTAATCAGTTGACTCAAAGAACCCTTCATACAGTAGATGTTTCACCTTCAGCAAAGTCAGTGGGATCAGTAACACAAAGCCTTCACCTCAGAGAGGAAGCTGAAATATGGTCTCTGTCAGGCCCAGGGGAACCAGAGCTGTAATCCAGGCTTAATCACAACTCCTTAACGGTGCCTCCACCAACCTGCTTCCACCGCAAAGGTCAGACAGCAGGGGCTAACAAGCACCTAGCATGGCCGTTATCTTCAAAAGCCCCGTCAGAGATGGGAGAGGGGCTCTTCCACGCTCGGCGCGAGCGGCCCTTTCCCTCCACTCGCGAGCCACACATTCCCAGAGTTCATTAGCTTAATACCTACAGACATCTGTTTATCGCTCTCGCCCATTACTACATCTTAGCCAATCAGAACGTTCCCTGGGGAAATTACCCAGAGGAGAGAGAGACAGCATCTAGCAGGAGCATCCCCTCGCCCGCGCCCACAGGACAGCTATATCATTACGCCAATTAGACGCCTTATGAAGAAGAGGCAGCTGGTGTTCCGAGTGCTGGTGTTGTGGGTATTCTCGGTGCCGACTCCTGGGGCTGCTGTAGTGTGTGTCACTGCCTACTCAAGACCTCCCCAAGTCCTCCTCTCTGTGTCGAGATGAATGTTTGAGGGTTCCCAGGACAACCAGAGCTCAAGGTAGGATTATAGACCGATGGAGCCCGTTTCTGATTGCAGGGAAAACATCAGCATGGCCAAAAGCCATGTCAATGTATGGACGGGGAGACTTAAGAATAATCTATGGAGTGAGCTTTAATGATCTATAAAGGTTAAAGGCCACCATATTGGATATCAGATTCATGGATGGGTCTCTCATTTGATGGACCTCGGTTTTAAATGCAAATTCTAAACGGATGGGACTGAGAAAGGAAGCTAAGGAATTCTGAAACCCCTTTGTGAATCGTAAAAAAAGTATAATCATAAAATGCATTTCATTGCAATTCCAGGTGCCTTTAAATCTCCACAGACAGACGGAGGGGTGTTAAAGCCATTAGGAGAACATCTACCAGCAGCCCTGATGAGCAAGACACAAGAAAGAAAAGCACAAACATAACTCTGCCCTTTGGATCTGCTATCTATCCTGCCATGTTTTCGCGGCTGTGAAGACAACATAACGAGGAAACCAAGTCCATGTTCTGAGCTGTACATTTGGAATTCCACTGCAAAGTCCATCTTTTGTCGTAGATATTTTACAGTGCCGCGGCTGTGGGTCGCCCCCCTCTCCACCCCCTCTCTCTTCTTATGTGAAATAGGCCCGAGTTCCCTAATCCTTCTCGCACACAACAAGAGGGAAGGGTTGAGTTTCATTCATCTCTCCCAGAAGAGATCCAGGCCCTGCTTCTCCAGTGAGGGAGGCTTTACCCAGCACAGCTCAGATCATAAATCCTATAGGCCTCCAGGGCTCTCAGTCCTCCAGCATACGTGATGCGGCCAATGATCTTTCCCAGCCTCTTTCTATCACCCCTCAGTCTGTTTCAGATGGAGGGATCCAGTAGAGGGGAGATGCCTGCACGATGACAAACTATCCAGGGATGTTTTGCATTGTGATTTAATGGCATTGTGGTGTGTAACATGTCAGGGAGTTTGGATTATATGGATGTAAGCCATGAAAAAGAGTTCAACTACTCTGGGAGAGAGAGTAAACCACATGTTATGGGAAGCAATGTCCAAAATCAGTTTGTTTTTTCTCTCTCCAAACATTCCAACCAGTCCTGGAATGAAAGCATTTCCAAAACCAAAGATTAAAAGTTCATAAACGTATTTGTCCCGATAAGTGTTCTACAACACAGAATCATTTATATATGTAGACAAGGAGTGTGTGTCTACAGTTGGATAGTTTAATGCGTTAGGAAGAATGTGCAAGCGGGGCCGGTGACCATAGCACTGTGGCAGTGGTGAAATTAATGTCCGGCGTTTATTGAGATGACTGTGAGGGCCGTAAGGACTGATGTGTTATGTAAATGTGGTTCGTGTGACTGACCTCACCTCATTCTTATTAGCGCTCCATTGTGTCGAGTTTCAGAGGAGTCATTAGCGGCTGGCGGAGGTCACTGGGTGCAGTTAAGAACGCCACGGTTCACTGGCTCCGAACAGCACTACGGGATCTGCAGAACATGCTCTGCCAAAGTTCATCTTCTCTCAGGACAAAATTCGATTCCCATTACTCTGCGGAAGCGGTCTTCTCTTTGTACGAAACGCGCTCTGCAGAGCGATACGGCACGGCGGTTCATCTGACCAATAGGGAGCGGTTCATCTGACCAATAGGGAGCGGTTCATCTGACCAATAGGGAGCGGTTCATCTGACCAATAGGGAGCGGTTCATCTGACCAATAGGGAGCGGTTCATCTGACCAATAGGGAGTGGTTCATCTGACCAATAGGGAGTGGTTCATCGGACCAATAGGGAGCGGTTCATCTGACCAATAAGGAGCGGTTCATCTGACCAATAAGGAGCGCTGAGTTGATCTATTCAAGGTACTGCAGACGTGGCCTGTTTATCTGGATGTGTTTCAAACTGTCTTAAAACAATACTCAAGGATTATAGAATCAGCTGACTCATTTGCCTACATATACATCTGTCACAAATCTAATCTACCCCTATCCCTATCCAAGACAGTAAAATACCACTGACATTAATCCCACTATAAAGTCATTTTATTTCGTTTTTTGAAACAAAGTGAGACTTGAATAATCCAAATGTGAGCCAATGACATGCCTGACAGCTAACGTGTCCACTGGGATGAGAGTTAGGAAGAGATTTTTACGATGCTCTGGAATCCCCCAATCCTCCAAATTTGATGTAAAGATCATGAATTACATCTGCTATGGCAGTAGACACAGTCATTGCCTAACTATGCAACCGCTGGATAGAACAATGTTGCTTGATTGACATGACAATAACATAAAGTAGTTTTCTCACAAGACACAAACCACCAGATTTTGTGTCCTACAGGAAAGTGGGTTGAGCATATCCATGTGTTTCTAATCAAGACGCCAAGTCAAACAAATTCAGTTAAAAGTCCAAGTAAGCAAAACCCATTTAATTATTCAAAATGTCATTAACAGTGAAGCTTTTTGAGGAAGATTTTGCAAGTTAAAGCCATCCCCAAAGGAAATAAATGTTTTCCTAGTGTTTTTATTAGAATTGCAAAAGTAAGTGGGTAATGGGAGCGCAATTGCAAAGTGCTTTTTAACAGCTGCCCAATTAAAGCTAGCGGCTTCAATCACTGTGACACATCCAAGCAGTGACATACGATCGTCACATCACAAAGAATCTTGCTCTAGATGACGAAAATGAAGGGGCCATGGGCTGGAGAAGCTTCTCTTTGAAAGGCCTGTTTGGTTTTTTCACAGGCCACAGCGAGAGAGGACCCCACGCTTCCCTCCTCAGCCAATCCCATTCACCACATTACAGGAAGTTACTGTTTTCTGTGGGGATGGCTGGAATGTGAGAAGAAAATAAAAAGCTTGACTTAAAAAGCACATACCAAGACAACTCGGAGAAACGTTCGGAAGGCCCTCTGCCAAGACTTTTTCAAGGGGAGAGAGAGGGTGGAAGGGGCTAATCTTTTAGGCAATACCACCCCCTGCTCAACTGGAAAGGAATGTGTCCTTTCACTAGTTCAATTGAGGGCTTGGCTGGCATGGAAATAATAGGGAAAGAAGTCACTCATTTCCCAGATTGGGATGTGGGGGTTAGAGGGGGGGGGTGGTGTTAGAGGGGAGTTTACACTATAGTCACAGTGAGAACCAACACTGCTCAGCCATTTCAACTCCAATTGGAATAAAGGCCCGATACACCGTAACATGGCTTTACATTGTGATTTCATCACATTGACGAAGATGAGAACAAACAGTGTTATTGTATCTTAGGATGACACTGCGCTTGCCACGTTCATAAATAAGTATTGTGCCCGAGACCATGAAGTTATTTATATCATGTACCTCAATTATTCAGTGTTTTCCCTCTCCGAGGGGCGCTATTGATATAGCATGGAAGCAGGAAGGGAAGTGCATGAATATGGGCTCAATAAATCACATTTTCAGGGTGTTTTTTTCAAGTCTTTTTCAGCCGGGTAACAGCAAAGAAAATGCCTGCTTGGTGCATGGCAGAACCTGGCAACCCGGCAGTGCCATGCTGGCAGTGAGAAGGGGAGGGGGGTGGGGTGGTGTGAGAAGCACCGTTGTGCTTCTCAACTCTTCCCAGAGAGCCTTAATTGTCTGGTGTAATTACAGCCCCAGGGCCTGATGTGGAGCAGACATGAGCAAGGAGGCTGTTTCAGGCCTGGCAGGAGCAGGACGAGGAGGTTGCTGACCAAGCAGGAACTTCCACCACAAACCTCCATGCACATCACGCTGCCATCCCTTGTACCAGGCCAACGCTGGGGCTGTCCTCCACAGCTGAACCACCACTCGGCCTGGGTATCCGGGGGTAACAGAGGGGACAGATCAGGGCTGCGTTTCCCGAAAGTGTCTAAGTTGATCGTAGAGCTTTCGTAGCTCTTGAAAGCGCATAGATTAGACTACTTCTTACGGGGATGTTTGGGAAACGCACGTATGAAATATCGATGGTTTTGTTTTTGCTCTATCGTCGCTATGATCCATCGTTATCAGGAAACGCAGGGCTAACGAGCATCCCTGGACTAGCACGTTTGCGCTAGCGCAGGTTCTGACGCTCGGTAGTTCTGCTCTGCATCTTAAACAACTGCAGCTTTAACGGAATGTGCTGAATAAACACGTCCGCTGATGTTCTGCTTTTTTGGGGAAACTGCCCCAAGAGTTGAAAGGCAGTTTGACTTTATTAGCATTTTCCCCTCAACCATCCTTAATGATACAGCAGTCAGAATGCTAGGCCTAACGCAGATATGATTATGTTTTTTTCTATTTCCAGAGGGGAACTTCTTTCATAATTACAGAGGTGGACATTCAAGTTTCCTTTCATATTTTGGACTCATGAGTCATGTTCCACATTATTATGGATATGGAAAGTTAAGGAACCAATTGCTGCTTTGTACCAATGGCTACTGGCAGAGTGAAGCTTTAGAAAGATACAAAAAAACATTTCAGTATCTCAGAGCAGAAGCCTAGAGAGCTTTCCATAAAGAATGCAGAACACCTCCAGGGTAATCTTGTGCAGGGCACATACGTGCTACAGTAGATGAGCCAGTAGATGCGGGTCAGATGGCTGAGCGGTTAAGGAGTCGGGCTAACAATTAGAAGGTTGCCGATTTGATTCCCTGGCCCGTTCGATTTGACGTTGTGTCCTTGGGCAAGGCACTTCACCCTACTTGCCACGGGGGGGAATATCCCTGTACTGACTGTAAGTCGCTCTGGATAAGAGCATCAGCTAAATGACTAAATGTAAATATAGTCAGCCTAGCGTACTTGATAAAACCACAGATACACAAACATATTTTCGACTCCTTCCTGATAGGAGCAACTGAACCTTTCATTTGACCTCTTCTTCCAACCACACGTTTGGCACACGGACACAAACATGGAATGGAACCTACAGTTGACCCATCTACGAACGAGAACAAACCATCGCTTGTATACTCCAGATGCATGCATGGAAGTGTACAAGTGTGTGTGTGCGTGCGTGTATGTATGTGTGTGTGCGTGTGTGTGTGTGTGCGTGTGCTTGTGTGTGTGTGTGCGGGCATGTGTGTGTGTGTGTTTTGTGTGCTTGTGTGCGTGTGCTTGTGTGTGTGTGCGGGCATGTGTGTGTGTGCATGTGTGTGCTGTGTGTGTGTGTGTGTGTGTGTGTGTGCGTGTGCTTGTGTGTGTGTGCGGGCATGTGTGTGTGTGCATGCGTGTGCTTGTGTGTGTGTGTGTGTGTGTGTGCGTGTGTGTGTGTGTGTGCTGGCATGTGTGTGTGTGTGTGTGTGTGTGTGCGTGTGTGTGAGTGTGTGTGTGTGCTCGCGTGTGTGTGTGTGCATGCGTGTCAGAGTGCTTGAACGTCATGCGTCCAGACAATACCTCCAGTGTAATGATCTGTGCCAGTGGGAAGGGCCGAGGCAGCCTCCTGGATGCTTATCTGGTGTGGGCTGATGCTGCGACAGGAACGAAGCTCTCCGACATGAGGCTGATAAATGATGTACAGTGACCCCCAGCATGCCATCTGCATGCCAGGGGGAGCGTCGGGGGGGGGGCGTCGGGGGGGGAGCGTCGGGGCACAAACGCCTCACGCTCACGCTGAGGTACCGGGTCAAACACCTGCCACAAAGTTTCCAGGAATGTGGAAGAATGTAGCCTGGATTTCTCACACACTCGACGGATCGTTTCACCGTTCGAGGAAGACAGAATCATTAGTCGGTCTTCTGAAGTTGCACATGGATTAAATGTGTTTGCCCGTAAGGAAAATATAAGAACAAACAACAGACAATAAGAAGAGCTTTGAGCTTGTGTTTTTTTTACAGGAAATATTTAGACGATCGGTATCAAATACTTCATGGAAGTAGATTTCCTTTCCATTTTCTATCCATCTTCTCATCTACTTCTAAAGATAACTTAAGAGGCCTTTCTTTCCCAAACTCCCATGACATCATCAACTTTCACATCCAATGTAAATCTCGCCGTGACCTCCACAGGGGTCATCTGCATTCAGTGACGACTGGCTGTCACAAGCTTGATGACAGTCCCAGGGCATAATCAGGGTCGTCATCACTGAGGGATGCCATTAGGCACGGCTGGCTGGACCTCTATGGCCGGCTGGAAAGCAGATCCTGGAGGCTCGAGAGCAGCGCTGCTTCCCCGTGACCCGCTGAACCCCAGGCGCCCAGGAGGGCTAAGCACATTAGCAGAGCCACCATAACCGCTGGCTCCCTCCCCGCTGCCAGTCCAGGCCAGGGGAGTCAGCTAGAGCTGAGCGGTTAGAGATTCAGGCTAGTAATTGGGCTAGTAATCAGAAGGTTGCCGGTTTGATTCTTGGCCGTGCTAAATTACGTTGTGTCCTTGGGCAAGGCACTTCACCATACTTGCCTCGAGGGAATGTCCCTGTACTTACTTATGCCCTTATCCAGAGCGACTTACAGTAAGTACAGGGACATTCCCCCGAGGCAAGTATGGTGAAGTGCCTTGCCCAAGGACACAACGTAATTTAGCACAGCCAGGAATCGAACCAGCAACCTTCTGATTAATAGCCCGATTCCCTAACCGCTCAGACAATTGACCCCTGAGACCAAGCAAAAACACACAGACCGCTGTCTAAGCGATGCTTACTTTTGTGCTACAACGTGCTGACAAATAGCTCATTGTGGAAAACTAAAGAACTGATTCTGAAAGTTTTTTTTGAGGAAGCACTCATTTCAAGGTTCCCTTTTCTAGTTTATTGTTACGGCCAGAATCAGCCTGAAACACCACCGACGCGTCAGGCGTTTCTAAAACCAACTGCACACTGCATTTACTCATACCACACATTTTAGGGATTTTATTGCCCTTTCACAAAACCATGCCGTGCTCATTAAATCTAAACCCAGTTCGAACAGGCAGATCGACAACCGTTCAACATATTATACAGCGGGCGAGATCCATAGCAGACTTTCCTGTTTCTCAACAGTATTTGACAACGGGTGGGCGGGTTAGTCTCCAGCTGTGTGCAGCATAATGAGAGGCAATTAGTCCGTATGACAGGTGACCGATTCATCCCAACGTCATAGCCTCAGAACCAAGCCCGTTATCTGTGGGAACGCGAGACCCCAACACTGTTGAATCACCCTCTCCCCCCTGCATGGTCTCACAGCTGAGAACTCCTCATCACTGCACAGCTCATCAGAGAAGCCATCTTACATCACCTCAGAAGCTTTAGAGCTCTTCAGGTCCCACTGAATCAGTGCTGGACATTGCAACGGCTCTGACACTGTGAGAGTATAGGAGGTGTCCCACACCCTTTAGATAAACGGTGTAGTAGATCATAAGAGCTTCACGTTGACATTCTCTGTTTGTTTAACTCTGAATGTAAACGAGAGACGTATAACTTATGTTTAACTGCCATGTTGAGTTAATGAAATGGCTACAAGTCAAACATAGAGGCGTCTGATAGTCATCTGCTGTTAGGAAAATGTTATGGTTAACTCAGCTGATTGCGACATCGCTATTTATGATTTGACAAAGCACACTTAAAAACTTTAAAGGGAAATTGGGACATTTTTGGGAAAACATTCCTGGCCTTGTTTTATTCAGTCCCTTTATGAACAACGGTGTTGAAAGCTTTCATTTCAAACATAATGGCCAAGGGAGAAATAGATTTACAGAAATCCTACAGAAAACCCTTGCAGAGCTCACTAAAACAAAACACACCGAGTTGGCATTTCTGCTTGTGTAATACTAATACACACATGAAGTGAAAGTCAACTGGGATAAGAGAAAACAGTTGTGTTGGAGAATCCCTCCAGTCATCAAATAGCATCTGGTCTGTGTCAAGTTGACTCTTTTGTGTCCTCAATGAAGTTCATACAGTTGGATTCTAAACTTTGTTCTGAATCTGTACCGTAAACATTGTGCTTTCCATTCACAGAGGAAAGACGCTATCAACAAATTAATGTGGTGGAGATTAAGAATTATAGGCAAAATAATCAAATGTGATACCGTACAGAACATTCTAAAAATCAAGAACACAAGCTAAATATGAGGGGTTCTCACAACGTCAGACATTTGTCCAAATTGTTTGCGTTGTCTGTGACACAATTTACGGTTTTCAAGGGAGTTATTATTCCCCGTGAGCATTTTCCAACAGGCTTTGTTACAGTGTGTACAAAGTACAAGAGAAACCGCTACTGTAGGTCTTTTGAGAGGACCCAGTGCTAAATGTGAACAAACCTCTATCGGCTTCTATGGCATCTTGCCAAGTCAGGGGGTTTTAACAATAGGGCCTGTGGTAGGCAGGTATAAAAAGCGAAAGGTTTCCACCAGGTAGGCAGTCAGTTCATCACCAGCCTCAGCAACTGAAGCACCACCAGAGCTCTGAGCCACAATGACCTCCAACAACATGCCCAAGATCACCTTCTACGAGGACAGGAACTTCCAGGGTCGTTCCTACGAGAGCAACAATGACATGTCCGACATGTCCTCCTACATGTCCCGCTGCCACTCCTGCAGGGTGGAGAGAGGCTGCTTCATGGTCTACGATCGCACCAACTACATGGGTAACCAGCACTTCATGAGGAGGGGCGAGTACGCCGACTACATGAGCATGTTCAACTGGAGCGACTGCATCAGGTCCTGCCGTATGATCCCCATGCACAGGGGCAACTACAGGATGAGGATCTACGAGAAGGACAACTTCGGCGGTCAGATGCACGAGATGATGGACGACTGCGAGTCCATCATGGATCGTTACCGCATGAACAACTGCATGTCCTGCAACGTGATGGAGGGCAACTGGCTGATGTATGAGCAGCCCAACTACAGAGGCAGGCACATGTACATGAGGCCTGGAGAGTACAGGAACTTCAGCCAGATGATGGGAGGCCAGGGAGGCCAGGGAGGCATGGGCAACATGAAGTTCATGAGCATGAGGCGCATCATGGATTCTTACTACTAGACTCCGCTGACAAATATATATCACAAAACGTTTTCATGAGAAATAAAAAAACGTTTTCGTAAAGTCCGATTCTGAGATTACTTTCAATTGGGTTTGTTGTGAATGGGAAAGGTGTGAACGTGTTTAGCTAGGATTGTGAGCAGAGATCTGGTGGCTACGGTTTTCAGTCAGAAGACGATCTTGATGATCGCATGAAGTCACAACCGACTCACATCCAACAGCGCAGCAGAGGCAACGACTATCAAATGAACTTGTCAAGGTAAAAAATAAATAAACCAATACTCAAGAATTATACTTATCTAATCATGCAATGTTGCCACCTCTATGTGTTGGGTTCTCTCAGTACTCAGTAATCCAGTCATTTCAAATGTAATTCAAATAACAACATCCCATGAATCCACATCCCAGTAAACGACCAACCGTCAGTGGGCCCAGTCTTCCGCAGGCAGATCAAAATGGAGCTATTCTACGCTACAACTCTTTTTTCAATGAGTAAGTGCCAATGACTCGCTGAGCAGGACCTATGAGTGTGTGTGTGTGTCTGTGTGAAATCAAGCAATTACGTTGTTATTGCCAAGGTAACCTTATTCTACCCTTAAAAGAGGTGTCACTAAACACTAAAGCTTGCTCAGCCTCTTTCACAGGACACAGCATGGGTTCAGGGGACAGATCTGCCCAGATCTGCCCAGATCCAGCCTACAAACAGAAGGTTCAAAAGAACTCTGATCTTGGGTGCTGCGGCTGTTGAGGTCATCCTGCAAAAGTGGAAAATTGCTTATGTATTCGTACATGCTTGTTTTGTGTATTTAATCGCTCTCAGCTTGTGTGGATGTGAGAGGATGCAAGTGAGACAGAGAGAGAAAGAGAGAGAGAGAGAGAGAGAGAAAGAGAGAGAGAGAGAGAGAGAGAGAGAGATGGTGTTCCAGTGTTATGTCTGTTTATAAACTTGGTTTTTCTGAAATCAGTATTAGGTGAAAGACAGAGTATTTGAATACGAAATAAAAAGTCACAGCACTCTTGCTGTTAGGAGGCCCCAAAAAAAAACCCTGCATGCAATGATGACAAGAGCGTCAACAGTTTCTTTGAAATTCAAACAAATGGACAGAAATAATTCATGAATCGTGCTGAAAATAACCTCTCTGTTCAATGTTTTAAAACTGCCCTCTGTGCAGAACGGGCTGTGATCCAATGTGACACGGTCCTATTTAGTTAGAATCATTCAGATGGAAAGAGATGCGTTCTGGCAAAGCCAAACCCAAACAATGAGCTCATCTATATGGATCCACTGTCTATTTAAGCCTGTTAATTTGAACAGTGTCACTCGTTGTCACAGACTAGCTTGAGAGGAGAGAACACTGCAGACCAAAGTGGGGGTGGGTGTAAGAGAATAGCTGCTACAAGACTTCAGACACGGTACATTGTTTGGTGTTCTGGGCACCAGCAAGCGAGCCACTGAGGTTAGTCAACCCTGGTCAGGGGGAATGGAGAGGCAGGGCTGCGATCAAAGCAGTGTTTGTGAGGTAAACCAAGACGAGAACAACGTCCATTTGGAGAACAGCAGGGGGTCAGAGAGAGGAGGACGGGGCTTTTTTCCTGGGATTAATTCAGCTGTGTGGTGCCGCCGTGACAACAGGCAACTGCGCCGCTGCCGTGACAACAGGCAACTGTGGCGCTGCCGGGACACCAGGCAGTTTGGAGACTTGTCGAAAAAAATGGAAGCAGGTTGAATTAAGAGGATGTCGAAAATGGAACCAGGAAACAACTGTGTGTGTGTGTGTGTATGTATGTGTGTGTTTGGAGCAGGAGAGTGGCATCTGTCCATCATGGTCTCAAAGGGAGGAGAAAATGAAGAGAGGTAGATGAGACTAAACATACAGCACCAGGGCTTCCAACACGAGCCAGGGAGAGGGGGGGTCACAGGGTCGACCCCTGGCTGTGCTCAGCTGAGCCCGCAAATCAGTCTAATATGATCTTGGCAGGGCTCCTGGTCAGGGTGGAGGGGCCGGGATGAGGAGGATCACAGGAAGGGGCAGCCTGAAGATCTTCTAATTGATCCGACTGATGGAATAGAGACGTTTCTTGGGATCTTTTCCAGATATTTTCTTAACCAGACGGCCATCATAGTAATTTTTTCGCAGTGAATGATCTTTACAAGGGGAACTGATGAACTTCACAATATCTCTACAGTTACATTGTGGGATTGACTGATAAAGATATTTGGCAGGCTACACAGTCACTTCTCTAGGGTGTGTATTTGAAGACGTTTCAGCTCAGTGTGAGCTGAGTGACACCGCTGGAAGAGAGTCCTCTCAAAGTATGATACTTTTTTTCTTTTTTGGTTAATAAAATAATATTACAAAAATAGCTTTTTGTAAGGTGAAGAATAGTTTATTTTCTACCAATGTAGAAGAGTTTTTCCACAGTTGAGGAGACTAATTTCAACACCAGAGACAACTCCTTCATTCTCCTTCCCAAGGTTGTTAATCCCCCAGACAGCCTCTGTTTACAGTTTGGATCTAAGTCAACTGTCGACAGAGATCCATCACCGTCCTATGACAACCTGCAAAGAAGGTTCTGACTAGTGCAGATCACTAGCGACTCGGCATGTCAGGCTGAAGTTTGAAAATGGCTCAAATCCAGTGACCTTTCAAATCCGGTGACCTTTCAGGAGGTAACCCTGGTAACAGCAGATGTTGTCGTTTGGTTATTTCCCTGTTACCAATGAGGGGATTTCAGAGATAACACCAGGGACGTCATCGGAACAGAATAATTATGACTCCTACATCTGATTACTGCTCACAAGCGAATGAGTTTCGCCTTTGTAATGAGTTAATCATAAGCTGTCAAGTCTTATGCAAATGACGCATAATAACTTTTTACAGAAATTAACAATCATTACCAAATACCATTATGTCTTTCCTTGTGCAGAAAAATACAGATTACCATGTGATTGTGAAGCATGAATCTGTCACTTTCTGCCGTTTAGAATGTGACGACGAGGGCTGGCCTCCCTTTGTTTGTTTGTGCTAGTCGGGACATGAAATCTTAACTCCTTCAAAAGATGAATACCGAACCAAATCTGAAATGGTTTGGTTTTCCAATACCACTAACGTCTTCCAATGAGCTAGTCATTTGTCTGTAAACATATATCAAAACTGGGGTTTTCTATACGCCCTGAAAAGAGAGAGAGAGAGAGAGAGAGAGAGAGAGGAGAGAGAGAGAGAGAGAGAGAGAGAGAGAGAGAGAGAGAGAAAAACATGATCGTCTGCACTTATGTACAGACATGCTTGTTGGAGGCCCCAGGGTGTAATAAAGTCTTCCATATCAGTTTCAGAAGTTGTATTGAATACGAAGCAGTGGACAATTCAGCTACAGGGCGTATTTCACAACTAAAAGTATTTTCTCCCCGCTTTCACTTGTGGGGAGATATTCGTCGTATTTTACTAAACATTATGTTTTCCGGGCTTTTGTTTGGCAAACATCTCCATTCCACCGGTTGCCATGGTAGAAAGCTGATAGACTGGAAAAGCTTGTTGAGAGGAGAGAATGGCAGCAGAGATGGAATATCATGCCGTTGACCGCTCGGGGCATGGAGAAGGCTGTCACACAGGCAGGATCATTGTGGTACACACACAAGATTTACATGAAGGGAAAACAGGTGTGAACTGGTAGAAGAAGGCTGAAGTAATTCAGTGTCCCACAAATGTGGGAATCCAGTTTCACATGTTTTTCAATAAATTTGACAGAAGCAGGCAGCTGCGTAAGACGTGTCAGGCTCTGTGTGTCAGGCTCTGTGTGTCAGGCTCAGCTATCGACTCCCAGACCTACACAGGCCGTCTCAAACGGGCCTTCACATTACCGGGTCACACATCATTCGGGAGAGAGCATTTTCGACAGCATCCCGCTGCCCAGACTGTTTCTGTTCATGTAAAGTGAGGTGGCACGACACGATCCTGATTAGTTACCCTCAGTAACTAAGGTAACCAACACTTTCTCCTCGCCGCAGAGCTGCAGAGATCAATAGGATTTCAGAAAGTAGCTCATTTGATCAAAAAAGTGGAATTCCTTTACCAGTCACAGGCTCAAATAACACTGAGGAAAAACAGTCACATTGATTTCAGAATTCACAATTTTGTTGGCAAAATAGTCAGTGGTGACAGGTAGAAAAAGTGTGTTTAGAGCTGGCAGCTGCTGAAGTGCGTGGCTTCTCTCCATGTTACAAACTGCTGCAGTAGGTACCCAGAGACAGACAGACAGACATACAGGCAGATAGACAGGCAGGCAGGCAGGCAGACATACAGACAGACAGGCAGACAGGCAGGCAGGCAGGCAGGCAGGCAGGCAGGCAGGCAGGCAGGCAGGCAGGCAGGCAGGCAGAGTGGTGTTTGTCACCAGTGTTATCTGAGCTGTGTGGTGGCAGTTGGCAGTATAGGTTTCACCCTGCGTAAATGTGAAGTGACAGTGTGTTATTGTGATAAGATTGAGGCGGGCCAGTCCAATTCTGGGGGGCGGGGGGTGTTCTGTTGAACACTGGGAGAGAGAGTGGCATTGGCCAACTCTGTAATACGATCTGAGCCAAAACGGCCTGCTTCCATTTGTGTGAACAGGGAAAAACGTCTGTTGATGGATCAGAACCCTATCCCTTTACAGTAGGGGCCAACTACTTACCGCATTAATAGCTATATCCTTGTAATGCTTTCAATTAATTATTTAAAAAAAGGACAATCTTTAAATAACAGGTTTACATATCATTGTGTGGTAGAAAAGCAAAACTCCCTGTCGTGTAAATGTTGTATTTTAAAAAGAAAAGGAAAATGTACAGTGTATTTTCAGATGTGCTGCAGTCACTGGGGGGGTGTGGTGGGGAGAGAGAAAGAGGGAGAAAAAAACAGGCAACATGGCTGGCAGTGAATTGTGTGAGCATATGGCCTGGGAGGGGAGGAGCAGCATGAGGTTATCCGTGAGGCTTGAAAGAGAAATGAACACGAGAAGCCACGAGTCTGTCACTGCCCTGCGTCCACCACAGTGTGGGTCAGAGACACTCTCCACCTCCACACACACACACACACACACACACACACACACACCAGGACCATGCTGGATGAGACGCCATATTGGAATTTACACCCCCCCCCCGGTCCCAGTGCGCTTTCATTTATTCTCTGACAAAATGGAGGACGGTGAATGAGAGAGGAAGAGTGATTGGGGTGTGGGGGGAGTCTGGGGTAGGAGGAGGGGGTGGGGGGGGGGCTTTGTGCAGCCCACCATTCTACTCTGCAGGTCAGGGAGTGACACAACCCTCCAGTCCCTCCCGTCCCCAGCCGTCAGTGCTTCGCTGGGGCATTGTGGAGCTGTTGCCATGGAGATGTGGGTCAGAGCGCTGATGTGCGAGCACCCTGTGGATTTGAGGCTGGCAACGGAGTGAAAACAGCCTGGACTGGAGTCCACAGTAAACTCTGACTGAATCTAGGTCACTGGGATCCTCCAGAGCAGCTAGCGACCGGGCTAAAGTTATGGGGGGGGGGCTGGGGGGGGTAGCTAGTATTTGGGGGGATGTCTGACGGGTATTTGGGGGGGGTGTAGGGGATTTGGAGGAGTAAGAGGTACTCTAGGAGGAAAATGCATGGTGGCTGAGAGCTGGGAGTGGGGGTGGCCGAGGGAGAACAGGGGATGTTAAATATATTTGATGTCTGTGGTCAGTTTGATTTCTACTCTGGTTATTATTCAGACCTTGAAAGTACAGTATTAGGTAGCTGCATTGTTATATACTGTCCGAGTAGGGCAAACATCTATTTAATGGCAACCACTGGAATATAAATAATGAGTATTAACGAACAAACGATGCAAGTGAAAGTTTGGTTATTTCCCAACCGTACTGCTACTTCCTGTTTGGAAGGTAAACAACTGTAGAATGATCACTAGTGTTTGTCATTATGAGGTCACTTCCATAGAAGTCGATCACAACATTTGACTCCCCTTCCTGTCCTTAAATGTCTGTGTCTATGCAGAAGTCGACTAAAGGGTAAGAAACTGTTAGTATCAGAAATGACAACCCTTCCACAGGGATCTGAAAGAAGGACTACATGGGTCCAAACACATCTTCCTGAGGTCTCTTGGTGTGCTACAGTAAACTCCTCCTAATACGGACACACAAGCTTTATTAAACACGGATTTTCCTGATCTTCTCTGTGGTTCTCCGCAGTGTGTTATTAAAGGATTAGTCTGTTCTTTATGTAGCCTTTGTTTGCGAGTCGCCCATATGATGTTTTCTCTTTGTAAAACCATCCATCTGTTAAATGTAACTGCAGTAGGATACTGTAGTAGTGGGCGTATCTGATTTATTTATTTGAGATTGGATATGCAAATGATATGATGTTATTGAGAGCAATGTCTGTTGGCAACAGTCATCCCAAATCCTTCATTACACAACTCAGGGTTTTTAGAAACTCATTAAAAAGGTAAAACCTTATTTTGTGAAGTCAATCATTTGGCCACATGATTAGAGTTACGTCATATAAAGGGCAAATGCAATTGCCTTGAACCAAGTTCACTTTTAAGAACATATTTTAATTGAACTGTAATCATAGTTATAACCTTACACCAAACAGTCAACAGATATTCCCTAACAGGAGCCTACGGGTTCAGGATCTAGGTGAAACACATCCAATCCTAGTTAATCTTTTACACTGTTGAAAAACGTAATCGTAACCATCCAAGCATTGTTTACCTCCTAAAACAGCAACACAAGACAAGGCAGGCAAAGGCAGTGAATAGCCATCGTCCCTCATCCACTTCTTTTGGAGTACGTCCGCAATCTGGGGAAATGCAGATGGGATGGTGGGATGTAAAGAAGAGGGTGGCGGAGCCTCTATTGTGATGCTGATTCCAAACCATGACGATTGGGACTAATTGAGTAACTTCTTCAATGGCTAACCCCTTAGAAGTCAGAATGGCTAGGAATAACACAGAGCCGTTTCTTTGGGAGATCCTGAGTGGGCTTTTCAGCTGTTTGCTGATTCAACCACAAGCATCGTCACTGCTCGGAGGCTGCCTGGTTACCATTTGCATAATGTTATTACAACGAGGTAACTAGGCTCAGTATTTGAATATGACATCGTCAACGCAAATCCAATAAAACTGTGAGATTGGATACAACACACACATTGTCTGTCACAATCAGGAGAGAAGGGCTCCTATGAACACTGGATGTAGAACATGGGCCAAATAACACTTTTTAAGTAATCAAACTGCCACATACAGTTACATTTTGAACTGCCGTGACTGCAGATCTGCACCAACTCTGAAAGGAAGGTTCCTGATATGTACTTTTTAAAAGAAACAAATATTCTTCTTATTCTTCTTTATTTATTTTTATTTATCCTTTATTTAACCAGGTTAGTCTCATTGAGATTAAAATCTCTTTTACAAGAGAGACCTGGCCAAGATGGACAGCAGAACACAGTTACACATAAAACACAATATAAAATACAAGTTCGATATTAAGTACAGTTGTAAATCATAAAAATAAGATACTTAACTAAAAACAAAAGATGATACCTCTTTCTGATACCTCTCAAAAACAAAAGCAAAAACAAATCCACAAGCTCTCATTGTTTTTCCTTTCAGAAAACCTTCGACCACTGGAATCAAATTCATGAGGATTTTAGCTTGGACGTCATGGGTGTGGTCGCCCCTGGCTGATCCAACAGCTTCAAATCAGTCTCTCTCTCCTCCAAATACTCTGCTGACGCACAAGCCAGAGATGTTTAGACACACGGCCAACACGTCTCTAGTAACTGAATTCTCCTCACACAAAAGGGTGATTGTGCGTCCGCTGAGGATGCCATCACAAGGGACACCTGGATACCCTTTAGACGGCCAAACCAGACAGCACCGCAACGAAACACGCTCAAATAAAGACATACTTCACCTGACAGAAAACCTCATTATTTAATTGAGGCTAATCTAGCTGCATTCTTTAATGGAAAACAAAATCCACCAGGCCACAACATGCGTGACTAAGATAGAATCACTGGGTTTTAAACTAGAATGTGGTTAAACAGTAGCACACTGTTTAAATATAACCAAGGCTACGTGTTGTGTGAGAGTTGAGCTTGTGTGTGTGTGTGTGTGTGTGTCTTAGTTCACCCAGAATTAGAGAGAACCAGAATCCCTCTCTCTCATCCTACAAAGCTATTCTTTAATGGCCACTCATCTGTAGATTTTCCTTTTGTAATACATTTAACCCCTTTTGACACTGTGTGCATGATGTTTTTATTCCCTCAGAGCATTCCGAGAAGCCGTAACCATGGCCTTGCCATTCTTTCCACGAAAGCTCCGACCCAAGCCCATTTGTTGCCTGTCACATACAATATGTGGAGGGCTTGGGAACATAACATTCAGGGTTCTCCGGAGACCTTTCCAAAGCACTCAACAATGCCTATCCAGCATACCAAGCTACGTATGTACATGTACCCTGTAGCAAGAGAGGGAGAGCAGTGGTGTGTGTGTGTGTGTGTGTGTGTGTGTGTGCATCTGTGCTCACATTCCACATTGTATAGGCATCGCACAAGTGATCCTCTGAAGTCCAAAGGGCTCACAATTAGCTTCAGACGGAGAACACGGTAAAGAGGTCTGGGGGGTACCGTCAGGGAAGCACAGTCCCATTGAGATCAACCTTTTAATCCCAGATTCAATGAGCTCCGATCGTCTATAGGGCCTGGTTCCCATTGGCCGTTCTGCTCTGAGCTGGGTGGGGCTCCAACAGCAGGATTGGACCCAGGCAAGGTGAACGGCGCATGAGTATCGTGCAATGAACAAGTTCCATTCACCTGAAGAATTTCCTTCCATCCGTCAAAGTGAGTTGAAAGCATGACGGAGCATTAGTGCGATCAGCATGTCCGCTGTGGCATCGCGTCTTATCTACCATGGAAGGCCTGAGGTGGGTTTGGTTCGGTTGGCAACAACCAGGCCTTCTGAGATGTGACGACTCAAGTCCACTGTAGACTGTATTTAGCTCTGAGGAAACTGCAGCCGGTGCACCCATGCATTACTCAGGCCCTAACCAGTCAGTGACCCCTAGAAAAATGCTTGTTTTCAGCAAGGGATTTAAAAGGTCACACATAGTATTACATAGCAAGTCTCCGTATCAGTGGTGGCTGTGTAACAGGAAGACTGATAAGACCATTATTATGCTTCTGTAGGCTGAAACTGTGAGCTCCACGCCCTCAACGACAGCAAGTCCCCACAGGCCACTCAGGTCCCCACAGGCCACTCAGCTCCATGGTGCTCAGGAGACAGATTCCAGGCTCCATCTGAAGGCTCGGAGCATAATTGGTACAAGACGTATCAATCACTCTCCTCGTCCTCCCACTAACAGTCAACCACTGAACTTCACAGGCCGTGTGCTTACCGGGGCAGCTGCCATGGCAGAGAGCGAGAGTTTATCTGTTCCATGGAGGGCAGCGAGCGCCAAAAGGTCTGCGAAGCACGTGAGATATGGCCGCAGAGACGTGTGGTAGATGCCGGTTCCCTGGCAACAGCCAACAGGAACTGGCTTACAGAGGTGCATCTGTAGCCCACATCTATACAGCCCATGAGTGGCCATCTATTCACTGCTGCTAATCTGCTAACACCCACGCTGGGTGTCACGGCGATGGACCAACTGCCATCAACATGTCTCGCTACGGGGACAGAAATAAGCATGTTCACACTCATCAAATGAGGAGGTGAAAGCCGTCGAAGCCGGGGGTTCATTGGTGTGATTCTGATTGACCTGAAGTACACGAATTGAATCAAATCAAGGTAGCAAACCAGCATTTCATGTGTGAAACGCCAGCCTCAACACATTGATGACGTTTTGTACGTGGCAACTGCCATTGATGATGGAGTGGTGGATGAACCAGGCTCTCCTGAGATCAATCTTCATTGAATTAAATGAGACTGGAAACTTGAGTCAGAGACAGCAGATTAGTCTCAGACAGCTCCTGGGTATCTACAGAGGCTGGGGGGAACAGAACAGACCAGGACAAGCCCGGTGTGGTCTCATTAAAGAGTTTATTCCTCCAGCACACAGCCCTTTGGCAATTTGACAGAGGAGAGAAAACGGTATTAGCAGTTCACCTCCAGCTCATTAAATCTGTGTACTTGGAGACTAGTAGTGTCACCAGGCCGAGACAAAGAAGTTATCTTCTAAGCCCTTGCAGTCTCCATTCCGCATAAGAATGTGAGCCCTCCTATGTCAGAGAGATGAAATTCATAAGGTAACCAGAGAGGGTATAATTTCAGGGAAAATTGTGAAGTGTGCTTGCGGCTTCTGCGGCAAGGGCCATAATCTTTTCTATTTTAACTATATCAGCTCCAATTCAATCAAACGGTCAAATATTTGGAGAAAAACAATAATTTTCATGGATCTACTTACATTCTACAACTGATTTATATATTTTTAAGAACAATGCATAGGATACTTAGTATCTAAGAATATACTAGCTGTGCAACAGCTAACTAGCTACCGTAGTAGCTGGATAATCCGGTGGTTTGCACAACTACTGTGAATAGACTGAGGATAGCTAGTTTTAAAAGGTTGAAAAAAGAATTTAAAAAAAGGTTTTAAAAAAAGCTTTCTTTCAATTGTGTAGGAAAGAACGTGTAGAAAGGTTGGGGGGGGGAATTCTCCAAGGGTTAAAATGTTTTTTGAATCATTGATGAGTACTTAATGTATGATGATGTGAGGACCAACAGGTAGCAGGATCATTGAGCCATTTTTACTTACGGATAAGTCAGAGGCCACAATTCTTGACTTTACTTGAGTGAAAAAGTGTAGTCAGCACTTCAACTTTTACAAGTCTTTTTAAACATGAATATCAGTACTTCTACTTAAGTGAAAAACGTGTGTACTTTTGCCATTTCTGCAAACTTACAATTATGTTTACTGTACGTCTATAGTTAAATACCAGTTACACCGTTGTGATTGACAGTTACATTTAGTCATTTAGCAGACGCTCTTTAATCATGTCAGTATCTTGGAATCCATTCATTCAGACAAGCTGATTTATGAGTCTCCCTGTCTCGAAACCACCTTAACGTGTTATGAGAGCTTCAAGACATCTGTTGACAGCTTTAATGTGGGATTCAGCTATAAAATCTCTCAGTTCACTTTGAAACGACAGGCCTGACAGCTAACAGCTTCACTTCAAGGCGTATAAGAGGTCAAAGGTTAGTTTAAAAATCAGAGTCAACGATGCAGATTCACAAGTAGGTCACTGGAGAGACTTTAGGAAGACTGAATGAGAGCGAATTGCAACTTGCACAGTCTTTAATTCATCCCTGGGTCAGAAGTTAGCTGTCTTCTATTGTTTATCCGTGATGTCTTTCTCCTTTGGTGTTTCCCTCCCACTATCAGTACATGCAACAGAAGGATGTCACGGCGATGGACCAACTGCCATCAACAGAAGGAAAACCTGGCCTGGGAAACTGAAGCTAATAGAGAGGGGATCTCTGAGCTCTCTCTCTCTCTCTCTCTCTCTCTCTCTCTGTCTCTGTCTCTCTCTCTCTCTGTCTCTCTCTAGACTCGTTCTATCCTAATAGAGAGGGGATCTCTGAGCTCAGTCTCTCTAGACTCGTTCGTTTCCTCCGGTGCCTGCTCCAATCGAGAATTCTGTTTAATCTTTGCTGGGTCTTCTATCCATTATTTATGTTATCAACAGGCTTGCTGCTAAAGCTATTCATGGACCTGGTTTCAGGGTAACCCCAGTCAAAGACTCATTAAATTGTGTCAGACATGAACCAGAAATAACAGTATAGGGTACATTATTATATATTATATAATACCTGTATCTAGACCGTATGTAACATAGGTGAAAACTTGGCAGGGTTTAATCACATGCTTTGTGATTCAAGTCTCTCTCTGTGCCCAGCTTGCTGTATACTCATTATAATCTCTCTCTTTCTCTCTCTCTCTCGCCAAGATGAGATAGTCCTTTAGACTGAGCTGCTAGTGACTTGACCCTGCAACCGTGCAACAGTCTCCACTACTTATATTCATGAGAGCCAGGTAAATACTCCAGGGGCAGCACAAGTGGCTGTGCACTTCGTGGGCCATTATGAGTTGTCCGTCACGCTCTTGAGGCAGTCTAAAGTCACCATCGAGCTTTGCCGGTACTGAATCTACAGACGGGAAATTCTCTAGAACATTCTCAGAGCCAGCCACCTGAAACACACCACCAATAAAGAACGACATCTGTTGCTAACAAAGGAGGGAAGAAAGAGAATGTTTTCATATAGATTAAAGGGATCAACGTGGGAGTGTGTGTGGGGGGGGAGTGGTGTGTGGGGGGGGGAGTGTGTGTGTGGGGGGAGTGTGTGTGTGGAGAGTGGAGTGTGTGTGTGGGGGGGGGAGTGTGTGTGTGGGGAGTGGAGTGTGTGTGTGTGGGGGGGGAGTGTGTGTGTGTGTGTGTGTGTGGGGAGTGGAGTGTGTGTGTGGGGGGGGAGTGTGTGTGTGGGGAGTGGAGTGTGTGTGGGGGGGGGAGTGTGTGTGTGGTGTGTGTGGGGGGGGGGAGTGTGTGTGTGTGTGTGTGGGGGGGGAGGAGTGTGTGTGTGGAGTGGAGTGTGTGTGTGGGGGGGAGGGGAGACTATTGGTGGTGAATGAATAAACTTGTGCAGGCTGGGACAGATCTTAAATTATTGGACACAATGTTATACAACGGCGAGCCTGCTCTGCTAAACGTAGAGTCCGTCAGACAGCATATCCTATGAAGAGGTGCTTGACAAGCCAAACAGAAACCCATGTTAAAGGAGCACAAGAGAAGCTCTCCCAGCTCTTAACCCCGAACTCTCTAATGAGGAATAAGCCAGCCACTCTGGGCTCTCCACTCTCCCCTAAGTCTCTCTCCCAGCCACTCTCCCCTAAGTCTCTCTCCCAGCCACTCTCCCCTAAGTCTCTCTCCCAGCCACTCTCTCTCCCCTAAGCTTTCTGCCACGACCAGGAAACCCACCTGGGGGGGCCACCTCGTCGGATGGATAACCCGCACTGTTTACCTCGCTGTGCTGTGTTTCATAAGCTGCCATTTCAGCTTATTACTAGACATCCAGTATGACAAGTATTCTGGTGTGACAGCAACAAGCGCTAACTCCCCCTCGTTAAACACAGGCTCCACTGATCCTGAGCCCGGGCTAACTACACAGGTGAGCTGGGATGATCTGGGCATGTGCAGAAGCCAGACTAGCTGTGCTCTGTTAAGCATGGTAGCCCATACATGAGCTGGTGAACACATGAGACTACTGTTCGGTACGTACAGCACTGACCTGATACCAGTGTGTATGCTCTACTTACATTTCTGGAATCCAGATTTCCTCTGTTTCTATCACATGCCCCAGGGGACTTTCACACAGATCCTCAAACAACACACCGCACAACCTGATTGGGTGCTTCGTAGTTCTACCCTGAATGGGTGCTTCGTAGTTCTACCCTGAATGGGTGCTTCGTAGTTCTACCCTGAATGGGTGCTTCGTAGTTCTACCCTGAATGTGTGCTTCGGAGTTCTACCCTGAATGGGTGCTTCGTACTTCTACCACGCAAAGATTAAGTCAACCAACAGACTTCCTGACACAAACTCTATGTCGACAACGTAGTTGACACAACTAATTTGTGTTGTCTTTCTGTGCTGACATGTACCCATTTCATTAATGATTGAGATTGAATTTGATCTACATTAAGACCCTCATTGAAAACACTCCACATGGCACACCAATATGTCTATTCCTCTGAATTAAGCACACTCAACTCAATGTATACCATCAGCACATTCTTATACATCTCAAGTCACATAAAGTCTTTACCCTCTCCTCAGACTCCATACAGTGTTACATAAGACATAAGAGAAGATGGAACAACCATCCAACATGGTGGCCTTGTCTGTAGGTGGTTACTATGGTGACACAAATTAAGGAGAAGTTCGTGCTGACTAAAAAGGGGACATGGGCTTGTTATTTCCTTGCTGTCGTACGTAGACGTGCTTGTTAGCCGTGCCAGGGAGGTCTGTGTAGCCTGCTTCTTATCCAAACTCTGCCAGGGAGGTCTGTGTAGCCTGCTTCTTATTCAAACTCTGTTATTGACACACATTACCTGTAATTGTATTCATTTGTTTCTGACAATGTTACAGTCGAGCTATCCCCACCACCAAGTGAACCTACACGTCTGGGATCAAAAGGCCCTCTTCTATGACTCTACTGATGGTAGCTCACTTCCTGTACAGACAATATGTCATGTCTGGTCTCCAGCACTACTGTTGGCATGACGAGTTGCAGTAACTAAGGGGTGAAGGCTGAGTGGCCTTGATGATTGCTGCTGTTATGAAAACAACAGGTGCATCAGGGCTATGCTGAGAGCAGGGCTGCTATTCAGCCAATCACTGCTCTCCCTCCCCCTCTCCCTCCACCACCCAAAACAACTCTCTAAGGCTACTCTGTTGCCAGTTGACTAGCTGCCAGAGGCATAACCCCCTTCTTACTCTATCTACCTCTCTCTCTCTCTATCTACCTCTCTCTCTCTGTATCTACCTCTCGTCTCTAGCTACCGCTCTCTCTATCTACCGCTCTCTCTCTATCCACCTCTCTCTCTATCTACCTCTCTCTCTCTCTATCTACCTCGCTCTCTCTCTATCTACCTCTCTCTCTCTATCCACCTCTCTCTCTTTATCTACCTCTCTCTCTCTATCTACCTCTCTCTCTATCTACCTCTCTCTCTCTATCTACCTCTCTCTCTCTATCTACCTCTTTCTCTCTATCTACCTCTACCTCTCTCTCTCTCTCTCTCTCTCTCACTCTCTTCCTCTTTCTGTCTCCCTCTCTCTTTCCCTCGCTTCCTTCCTTTCTCTCTCACACTCTCTTTCTTCCTCTGGCTCTCTTCCTCTTTCTCTGCCTCCCCCAGCTGGGTCTCCTAACAGCTGACAGACATGCCGGGCCTGATAGACAGATAGATCCCCTCCACCCACCCACCTGTACCTCCCCTCCATCTCTTTAACACCAACACAGGCTAGGGAGTGAGGCTGAACACACTGAGGTTTCAGCGAAAGAGTTTTGAACATCAATAGTTTACTGAAATGATGTAGTTGTTTTGGCCATTTGTCTTCAAATAAAACAATAACTTGAAAATAAAGAAATCAAACAAAACAATGTAATAAAAATGGCCACTGAGGCACTGGGGGGACGAATCTTACGCAGGGTAGGGAAAAAGAGTCCACTGTCCAGTCTGGAATTTGCGTTTTGAAGGTTTATTTTCTGGCTTTTACAAGCAAACAAAACACATTTGTCTCTCTCCTGTATCTGGTAAAAAACCATGACCCTACCCAGTGCCTATCTTACCGGTGCCCGCCCACCCCTATATATAGGCACCTGGTGCGCCACAGCTGGCCACTAATTGCAAACAAAAACAAAAATAAACTCAAATTAACTTTAACTAGTAATGCAAACAAGAAAATAAACATTTAAACTAATCAAATTATCTTACATCAAACCACCAAACTAAACAAATGTTTTATAATTAAATCGTACAACTGAATAGCTCCAACATTCTGGCCCCTAATTGGGGAAAGTGTAAACACACAATTACTTAAACCCATAAGGGGAGCTATTCTGTCTATCGGCCCCTAAGTCTTAGACTATATTCTATTGTCTTCTTCCCTGAGCTGAAGGGGTAGTGCTGAAAGAAAACAATAAAGATGGAAGACAGGACAGATGGAGAAAAAGAAAGAATATTATCCATTGTCTTATGCCGTAGCCTCCAGGAGCAGGCATATCTTGGTCACAGGTCTTTCCAACACGCTGGTCTTGGTTTGGATGCAGACGGAGCGGACCAATCCTTTAGAGTCCGCCTTCGTACTAAGAACTCTGCCAATTAACCAGGATCCTCTTGGGGCTGTAGCGTCAGCAATGATGACAATATCTCCTTGAGAGAAGCTTCTTCTTGGATGGGCCCATTTTTGTCTTAGCCTCTTCTAGCTTTCTCTTTTTCTCCTTCCTGGGCTGTTTGCCATCCTTTGTTTTCTTAGGCTGACCTTCCGGTAGATGTGTCTGTGTGTTTTTGCTTGGTGGCTTTGGCGAGATGACGGTGTCTTGCTCAGTTGACTGCTCTGAAGCCTCGTGAATTGCTTTATTCATTTTCGTTTTCTTTTTCTTAGATGTCACTTGCATTTGTTGCACTTGCAAATTATTGACCGTATTGGTGGATTCGATTTCAGATTTGGACATCGTCTTCCTTTGTTTGTCATTTTTTTCTTTCACCGCCTTTTGTTTCGAAGGCACTTTTTGGTCTTCATTTGTTGGCGTTGAGACAAACATTTCATTTTGGTGTTGTGTCTGCTCTTCTCTCTGACTCAGCTTGTCCGGCCTGGAAGGTTTAGGCCTCTTGGATTTTCTCTAGTGTATTGCATTGTTGGTTCATACCGTGTAATCTTTTCTTTTTGGGACTACGAGTATAGATTATGGATATTTTTTAAGATTATGGAGCATTTCTTTATCAACGACAGAACAGCACTACAAATGCATTTGACATGACAACTGATGACATTGAACCCAAACTCCAGAGTAGCTACTGTTACTTCCTCTTTGTGGTGGAAGATAAACCTTTTTCTGTCTGTGCATGTAGGAACACAGACACGCTTAAAAAGATGACAACAGTGCCAAAGTCATCTAGCCCAGTTGCCAGGCATAAGATTGGCACATTTATAGATTCAAAACAACTTAGTAAACATATCATTCACCATACCACTGTGTACCTGGTTGGAACAAGAAAATACCTGATTACATTTACAGTTAATTTTACACGGGATGTTTCGTCATGTTATTTTGTTGTTTCAGTCACCATGTTTCGACCACAGACAAGCAGGGCACTTAGACAGCAGGGCAGAGGGAGTGGCCTAATATACCCACCCTGGAGAATAAGCCACTATTACGGTGAGTCTGATTTCATTCATGACACATCCACACCAGATAAGGACTTGAATCAATACCCACTTAACTGGGACACACACACACAACTGCACACACACACACACACACACCTGCACACACACACACCTGCACACACACACACACACACCTGCACACACACACACCGGATTACGAACACTTAGACTCTCCATTAAGAGTTCTGCGCTTTCTCTTATCTAGAAAAATCTGAACTCCATCACTGTATCCATCCTTGGACAACTCATCACGCAAGCTTGCTGCCAAAAATGCTTCTTTTCCAGGGACTAGAGTGCCTGTTGCCTTGTCCACCATGTGGCACCGTTTGGATCACCTCAATTAGCAAAAACATCAAACCTTATAAACACCGTAGGGGTCCCTGTCAATAGAGTATTACATCAATAAAAAGCAATCATTTGTTCATCAACATCATCAACAAGAGCAAAGTCAATCAATCAACCATTCCTGTGGAAAAAGAGAGAGAGAGACAGAGACAGAGAGAGATAGAGAGAGAGAGAGAGAGACAGAGAGAGAGAGACAGAGAGAGAGAGAGAGAGAGAGAGAGAGAGACAGAAAGAGAAAGTGAAAGAGAGAGAGAAAGAGGAGAGAGAGAGAGAGAGAGAGAGACAGAGATAGAGAGAGAGAGACAGAGAGAGAGAGACAAACAGAGCCCCCTCGGGCCGTCCTCTAATGACATAAACGTGTGGTTGTTTTGGTCTGGTGCTGCGCCTGATGAGTCTGCAGGTTCACACAGACGCTGGAATGCCTTGTAGTCAAGACGACCAGGAGGGGAGCCATCACTGTTCCTGCTCCCGCCGCCCCTTAAAACTCCGGCTTCAAACACGAGCGACCCCAGACACCACACGCAACAGAGGGCCTGTTTACGCAGGCCGCAGGTCACAGACCCTCCACACGTGTTTAGCATTAATTAGGAGCAACCGGCCGACGGGACGATCAAAGGACAGGGGCGAGGACGTGTAAACAATCCCAGGACCCCGGAGCCTTTCCTGGGGTCCAGGAGGGCGGAGGTGGCCCCTGGGGCCCCGGCGGAGCTCAGGAGGACACTTCAGAGGACGTGAACTGACAAAATGACGATGGAGACGCACGGCTCATGTTCAAAGAGTCGTCAGCATGAGAGACACTTGTATTTTCACAAACTCACAACGGGTCGCTCTGACAGGCCACGATCTCTGGCCGTGCTCCACCACAACACGGCCCCTCGGCTTCCACCACAACACTGGCCCCCGGCTGGTGAGCTCTCGACGTGAGGCTGAATAGGAGGGCTGAGAACGGGCCGAGAACGGACTGAGGACACACTGGAGGAGGAAAGTCTTCCGGCACAGATATGAAGGAAAAAGCATCGCTATCTAAAGCTCAGTCATCAAAAATCTACAAATCAAGTTGGCTGTGCTGTGCAGTGTGGCATTGACAGGGGCGTAACAAAGACACACACACAATGCTGGGCTTCTCTCCCGTGTGGCTCCGAGGGGACGAGGACACAGGGACGGGAGCTTGGCACCCAGCGCTCTGGGCTGCCTGCCGGACTAAACCATCGCTCTGGGAGAGAGATGCTGCTTGTGTTCTGGTGCATCTGTCAGCCGGTGGCATTCCTGTGGCTGCTGCATGTGCTGATGCAGCGCTCCACACAGACAAAAGTCTAATCGACACGCCGCACAAACAACAGTCTGACTCCCCCCTCCCCCCTTCCCCCGCTCCCCCCCTCCTCCCTCACTCCCCATGGACACATACACAACACTTCATCTTTACGTTTTTTGAATGTGTTTTACTTTAAGCTTTCTACATGCTAACAAACAATGCACGTTCATGCAGGGGTTGGCAAAGCTGTTTTCTGGAAAGTGTTTTTTATCACAAAACTACAAGATCTGTCTGTATTGTTTGTTATTGCTGATTTATTTTCTACCAATATATTACCCATCTACTTGTCAATATATGTTAACAAACCCAAATCATCAATATGTAAACATGGAAATCATCCACTTAAGTCACTCCTGGGATGACAGGGATATTACAACTCCCAATGCATTTTCCTACAATGCGGATAAAATAAAATATTTACATAATCACTTTGCAGGAGAACACAACTTGCATAATAGATGTGTATCTGCTGTAATTGAATGCTGTTTCTCCCAGTGCCATGGTTTCACCCACTCAGGGATGTGGGAAGGGTTAGGGTGAGAGGAGAGAGAGAGCTGGGAGAGAGAGGAGAGAGAGAGCTGGGAGAGAGAGGAGAGAGAGCACAGGCACACAGAGGCCAGGCTGAGAGGAGAGAGAGAGCTGGGAGTGAGAGGAGAGAGAGAGCTGGGAGTGAGAGGAGAGAGAGCACAGGCACACAGAGGCCAGGCTGAGAGGAGAGAGAGCATAGGCACACAGAGGCCGGGCTGAGAGGAGAGAGAGAGCTGGGAGTGAGAGGAGAGAGAGAGCTGGGAGAGAGGAGAGAGAGAGCTGGGAGAGAGAGGAGAGAGAGAGCTGGGAGTGAGAGGAGAGAGAGAGCTGGGAGTGAGAGGAGAGAGAGCACAGGCACACAGAGGCCGGGCTGAGAGGAGAGAGAGCACAGGCACACAGAGGCCAGGCTGAGAGGAGAGAGAGCACAGGCACACAGAGGCCAGGCTGAGAGGAGAGAGAGCACAGGCACACAGAGGCCAGGCTGAGAGGAGAGAGAGCTGGGAGTGAGAGGAGAGAGAGAGCTGGGAGTGAGAGGAGAGAGAGAGCTGGGAGTGAGAGGAGAGAGAGAGCTGGGAGTGAGAGGAGAGAGAGAGCTGGGAGTGAGAGGAGAGAGAGAGCTGGGAGTGAGAGGAGAGAGAGAGCTGGGAGTGAGAGGAGAGAGAGAGCTGGGAGTGAGAGGAGAGAGAGAGCTGGGAGTGAGAGGAGAGAGAGAGCTGGGAGTGAGAGGAGAGAGAGCACAGGCACACAGAGGCCAGGCTGAGAGGAGAGAGAGAGCTGGGAGTGAGAGGAGAGAGAGAGCTGGGAGTGAGAGGAGAGAGAGAGCTGGGAGTGAGAGGAGAGAGAGAGCTGGAAGTGAGAGGAGAGAGAGATCTGGGAGTGAGAGGAGAGAGAGAGCTGGGAGTGAGAGGAGAGAGAGAGCTGGGAGTGAGAGGAGAGAGAGAGCTGGGAGTGAGAGGAGAGAGAGAGCTGGGAGTGAGAGGAGAGAGAGAGCTGGGAGTGAGAGGAGAGAGAGAGCTGGGAGTGAGAGGAGAGAGAGAGCTGGGAGTGAGAGGAGAGAGAGAGCTGGGAGTGAGAGGAGAGAGAGAGCTGGGAGTGAGAGGAGAGAGAGAGCTGGGAGTGAGAGGAGAGAGAGAGAGCTGGGAGTGAGAGGAGAGAGAGAGAGCTGGGAGTGAGAGGAGAGAGAGAGCTGGGAGTGAGAGGAGAGAGAGAGCTGGGAGTGAGAGGAGAGAGAGAGCTGGGAGTGAGAGGAGAGAGAGAGCTGGAAGTGAGAGGAGAGAGAGAGCTGGGAGTGAGAGGAGAGAGAGAGCTGGGAGTGAGAGGAGAGAGAGAGCTGGGAGTGAGAGGAGAGAGAGAGCTGGGAGTGAGAGGAGAGAGAGAGCTGGGAGTGAGAGCACATGCACTCAGGTCCCAGTGGGTAGGAGCTCGCTGCTCCCCGCTCCCCGCCCCACAAGCCTCTCACAAGCCTCCGAGATGTCCCAGCTCAGGACACTGAATGTTTTTCCCGAATGCAGGAGTGTCGGATCGCCGTCAGAGATAAGCTCGCCGCGGCGTTGGATATGAGGGGGGCTTGTTTCGCCATCTGTGTCAGCACACAGGCACACCCGAAACAGAAGGAGATATTCCCTCATGGCTCCCAGAGTGGGTGTGGTGGTGAGAGGAGGAAGAGACAAAGCGAAGGGAGCAGGAATCAGGGCCAGATCCACCGAGGGGAGTGGAGACCTGTAATCATTCAGCAGAGCGGAAGCTCAACCCTCCAGCACACACAAAACCAAAGCTTATGAAATGGAATATTCGATTTCCAGATCTTTTGTACCAGGACGAGTGTTGGGTTCCCGTGCCTTTTGTTGGCATAACGACCTGGACAAATCAGAGTTTTGCCACTAAGGTTGAGTGAAGCTATTCCCACAAGACACAAAGGCCCTCAACTAATGGGATTCCCATAATGGCAGTGGGAGAAGCTAAGGACTAGAGTTTACGGCCCGGGCAGATTGAGTTTTAAATAGGTTCCTTTCACCTCCTGTCACAGTCCGGTTCAGAAGGGTCAGTGAAAGCTCTTCCCTGGTGTTTTGTGTGTAGTCATACATTCACATTTCCCCTATCACTCACTCTCTCCTCAGCTCAGAGAAATCACACAACATCGGCTGTAGTAGACAAATGTACTCTGGCATTCCTCAACACCGAAAGAAATGTCGGGATCAAGGCTGCCGAATGTTTCCTTACACACAGAGATACATAACACGTCAACACTGACAGATCACGAGGGAAGGGAGGAAGTGAGAATCCAAAGGGAGTGTGAGTCTGTGTCTTCAGTGCTGCAGAGATTAGGGCCTTCTCTCAGGGCTGTTGAAAGCAAACTGGATATTAATGATCCTTATCTCTATAAGTTAGGATCGACTCTGATCTCTTATCAACTCAGAGTCTGGGCGGCGGCTTTTGTACTAGCACTTTTCCTCTGTAAAACCTGGTGATCGAGATTAGGGTTGACACCAGGCTGCTCTCGACAGGCAGTTTGAAAGGGGATTGAAAGCAGGTTGTGGGCAATGCATAACTCTTCTGATCATAGTAATGTAAAAGAGCTTTGTGAAGAAAATAAGAACAAGACAAACAGTAAATGCACCATGTGTTGCAGATGCACGGAGAAAGTTGTTTTTCAACCAGCCTCACTCCAATACACCATGATGTGTTTTTCAACCAGCCTCACTCCAATACACCATGACGTGTTTTCAACCAGCCTCACAACATTACACCATGACGTGTTTTCAACCAGCCTCACTCCAATACACCATGATGTGTTTTCAACCAGCCTCACAACATTACACCATGACGTGTTTTCAACCAGCCTCACAACATTACACCATGACGTTTTTTCTCATGTCTCATCTTTCCTCAGAAGTCCACACAAACACTGAATGCTGAGGTATACGTCTCTGTGAGAGCTTGTTCATACGCTGGCTTCTTTAAATTCATTTGTAAGTAGAATATTTTGAGTGTGTTAATCTGGTCACTAGAAGACAAACAGACACAAGAGATGTGATTTAACTAAACACCCTCAAGAATGCAGTGTGTCAACAACTATCCCATTAATACAAATGAATGAGAGTCTGGGTAGAACCAGCTGTGTCAATAGTTTCCTGATCGATATTTAGATAAGTAACAACGACTTTGAGTCACAGTAGTCATCAGCCTATAGCAGATTGAATCTGTTCTTCCAAGGTAAAAGAACAGATTTCACTTGCTAATGTCGTATAAACAGGGTAAGGACCCGTAGCCGGAACAGTTCTACACAGACAGATTGGGATTTAGGCTGAGGTAAAAGACAGTGCTTAATCTTCCTATCGTGTTGGATTTGTGATTCATGTGTTCCTGCACATTCAAATGAGCTTTAATTTGTCACCAGATGTGAGCAAAAAAAAAGATCTCCATGCACTTCCTTGTAATGAAGAAAAGGGGACACTAACTGAAATAGCGTATCACTGGAATGTGTGTTTGCATAGTGTACATGTCTACGATAACAGAACAAAACAGATAACTGTTCAATTCCCCCCAAATCGTCCAGGAAGCCCACCGTGTACCATGTGTAAGTAACTAGGCCTATCTATTCATCATCTTCCTGCGCAAGAGTACGTTTGACACTACAGTGCTGTATTTGCATAGCAAATGTTGGACCTGTTTGAACACCAACTTCCCCTTTGGGGCAGATCACTTCTAACATACACAACCTACCAAACCAACACCTTCCCACCCCCCATCCCAAATCACACACACACACACACACACACACACACACACACACACACACACACACAAAGGGAGGTTGTTAACCCTTTGCTTGGCTAAGCGTGAGGAGAGTACAACTCACCAGGAAGTGGGTTGCTAGGTGACATATTTAAGTGTCTGTGGCTGCTGAATGTGTTTCCATATGATCTTGTGATGACCCCTCCCCCATCTTCATACACATACTTCTTTCTGTCTCTGTAGACAGATGCCCAGAGAGGAATCTGTAGGGAGATAGTGAGGATCGGTTTGGTTTGTGACCCTGAATAGCCCTTTGCTCTTTTGCTCCATCTTGCCGCTTAAAAGGAGATTTATGTCACCCATGTTCATCCCTCTCATATACTGTTAATCAATGACTAGACTGTCTGACTAATCTGGTTTTCATATGAATCATATGAACTTCAGCCTTTACAGGAGCATGTATTTGGTCGGGTCAAAGTATATCCTGTCTTCCGGTACCACAAAGCATTGTGATTGGTCCGTGTAATGAAAGAAAACATGTATAGGCCTATATATATAACACTTCCGCAATTTGTCAACAATGGTCACAGAGACGTCATCAGAAATTTCGAAATTATGTTAGGCTACCTCTCATCAATGTGCATTGCATCAATTACACGAAATCGCCGTGTCAACTAACTTTTACAACCTTATCCTCGTGTAGACAAACTCACCAGTTATCAGTCATCTAGTCACTATCGCTTTGCGATCATAGCGGTCAGAATATGTCCCCGTGAAGCACTTGCCCTCTCTCCACAGGCGCGCTCTATTTTTCTACGCCCTCATCTCAACTTTGAATGCATTTTAACCATTCTGATTACCATGACAGAAACACAACACCTAGCAACAATGACAAATAAAACTACCCTTTACAACTCCATACCCAATGTCTCTTGTATCGACTGAGAAAAATAACATCAAAAGAGGAAGCAATGTGAGGCTATTAGATTCTGACTGCATGCAGATGAATCTCCGCAGCATCCACTGCATGGATGTATTCAGCAAACCAAAGCATGTTACATAGCATTGATTTAAGCCTGTTGCTTGTTGCCCCTCCCTCTCATGCTATTTGGTAGACCTAACAGTTCACATTAACATTATACGTGCAAGCAATTTATTATGCTGGCCTAGTACAGCTAGTAGAGTAACGACACGACATTGCTCACGGATAAGACAATTAATCTCATGCATTATAGGCTACTATATCAAACCAAATGTGTCAACTGGATGGTAGCCAAATACGTTCAGTTACTTCTCAAGAAAGTATATTGCATTAAAAGATCTGAATATACTGTTCCTTCCTGTACTAGTATTTAAGCACAGGTAGGCTACATATGACTAATGCAATGTCATATACTAATTTCAAATTAATTAAAAAGTGTAGCCTTTGTAAAAACACGATGATCATGTGGTGAGATAAGCAGTATTTATTCAAGGAGAAAATACATCCATGACTAAACAGCCTACATAGAAATATGTGCAGTGTCAAGTGGATGTTGTTACAGCTTATTCAGGCCACGTACTAGTCAAAAAGCTAAATACAAAAATAGGCTATATCTTAACCACAATCACCGAGTTACGATCCCATTGGTTGAGATGGGATAGATAGGCCTACCAATGACAAATATAATCTTCAACAATTAATCCAAATTAGTCAATGTTATAATGAGACAGGTATCAATTTGTTCAGACTAAATGGTTCGTCCTCCTCCATTCGCATATTCCAAAGTCATGGTAAAATTATCCTCTTGAGTCGAGTATCAATTTTAGAAGATTGGTTGCCGGGACATGTAGATTTTTTCTGATTTGTTACAATCTCCTAAAATCCATTGTTCACTCGTTTTTAAGCCTTGCCCACTTTCTGTAAGAGCCATTTGATTGGCTGAATCCGAGCACGGATGCCGTCATCGCTCGGAATGCCCATTCATCTGTGCACTTGGGCGTTGGACTCCGCATCTTATTAGCAACAAGGGAAATTTCTCCATTTTCCACCCTGTCTACAGCGACACAGCCACAAATCTGGGATTTTTTATTGCTTCTCTTCACTTGGCAGGTTTTTTCTGCGATTTTCCAAATTTGTTCACTGTGACTGGACTTTGATTACTTTTACAGTGAACTTTACAAAGAGGACCATCGGCTAAGAGCTTGCATTTAAGAAAGACGATTGTGGTCTTTGTTCCGTTTTTTGGATCGGTAGAGTTTCTTTGTTGGAGCGAAAGCATGGGAGCGCAATTCTCCAAGACAGCTGCAAAAGGCGAAACCGTGGCTGAAAAGCCAGGGGAGTTGGCTGCCTCACCAACCAAAACTAATGGACAGGTAAATGTAATTCCATGTACATAAATAGTTTGATATAAATGTTTTAGCTTCATTTGAGCATATGCGCAAGGGCGCAACCCGTGCGTTATTGTGGGTAGTGTACACCATGAGACGCACGCCGGTGTATTAGGCTAGCAAAAAAATCGTCGGCTATATTGATTTAAAAATGCATTGTCAACCGACCAGACATGAGTTTGTTTCCAATAATTGATCGTTTCTACTGCATACGGTATTTTATTAAGTTGTTGAATAGTCGACATGTTCTTCGAAACTTGGTGATGAATATTTGGAACACAATTGTTGCAAATAAACCAAAGACTCCATAGATTCATTCGGAATATTATTTCGTGACATTTGGGAGGCTTTATTTGAAGCTGTGATTTCAGATTGTGAATAGGGTGCATATATAAGCGTGTGTATTCAAATTAATCATTTTGAGTCATTCTGATTTCGATTATTTAACTACAACAAAGAATTCAAGACTGTCCTTGTGAAAGATGCTCGACGCCAACAATGGCTTTCCACGGTCTAGCTAACTCCACCACGCCTTTTGTTACAGATGCTTAAACTGTGTGTGTAGATGGAGGCGACTCTCAGATCCACATTAGAATTATGCGCCCCTTTTGGGGAAGCACAGATAAATATTTAGTGAATTTAATTAGTGATAGGATGGAAAAATTCAAAGGTTGTGAAGGATTGGATTTTTGGGGTATCCTTAACGTTGCTATTCGTGATGTGGAGTATTAATGAGCATCTGCTGTTTTAATGAGCAGCTGCTTTGCCTTGGCGCTTCGGTGTCGGAGCGACTGTTTGCAGATATGCATCGCCCCCTCGCGACTAATCCGAGATGTTGCGTCCGTATTTCCAATTTGCGATTTATTCTTGACTGATTAAACGAAAAATGGGTTGTTTCTGATGGGAAAATGTGGAAAACTAAACCTTAAAATGTATTCGTAATCAAAGAAAGATTCTCATCTACAATAGTGAACGGAATTCAGTCATTAGACAGAATTATATCGAGTCAAAGGGGCTACGCTTTGATCCCAGTTTATTTTGTGGTCTCTACTGCCTCTAGTGTCATTGGGTGGAAAGTCGTAATGGACACCATCTCCTTTGAAACTCCCTTGAAAATCAATTGAGCTTAATTTTGTTAATCAATGGCCTCTTCTATGTTTACAGGAGAATGGCCATGTGAAGGTGAATGGCGATGCCTCTCCTGCAGCTGCTGAGGCTGGCAAAGAGGAGGTGCAGGCCAACGGCAGCGCCACAGCAGAGGAGGTCCCCAAGGAAGAGGCTGAGAAGGCCGAGGCTGCTCCTGCTGAGAAGGAGGCCGTAGAGGGGGAGAAGGAGGCCGTAGAGGCCGCTCCCGCCGCCGAGGGCGAGGCCGCCGCCAAGCCAGAGGAGGGCGCCACACCCTCAACAAGCACCGAAACCCCCAAGAAGAAGAAGAAGCGCTTCTCGTTCAAGAAGTCCTTCAAGCTTAGCGGCTTCTCCTTTAAGAAAACCAAAAAGGAGACCGGGGACGGGGCCGAGGAGGAGGCCGCAGCCTCCACGGAGGAGGCCAAGGCCGACGCAGCGGAGGCTCCAGAGGCTGCCGCCTCTGACGAGGCCAAGCCAGCTGAGGGCGAGGCTGCACCTGCCGCCGCTGAGGCTAAAGAGGCTGCCAGCCCAGTAGAGGCCAAGCCTGAAACGGCAGCAGAGAAGCCAGCCGAGGAGGCCAAGGCCGCCCCGCCCGCCGAAGAGGCCAAGGCCGAGGAGAAGGCTGCTGAACCTGCTGCAGAGGTCAAGGCAGCTGAGGAGGCACCCAAGACGGAAGAAGCCGCACCTGCAACACAGGAGGCCGCATCCAGTCCTGAGGCCCCCGCCGCCGCCGAGGCCGCACCCGCCGCTGAGTAAGGCCCGATGGTCGAAGAGCAAGACGGAAGAAATATTAAAAAAATTAAAAAAGGAGAAAAAAGATAATCAAAGAACATTTCCCTGTTTGTATGTTGGAGTGGTGCCAGGTCACATGGCTGTGGAGAACTTGTCTACAACCAGGGATATTTTAAAGCTTTTTTTTCTTTCTTTCCCTTCCCCCCTCCACAAAACCCATCTCGGCCCATTGTTACTATCATTCCAAGGGGCGGGGAGGTGGGTGGCTTAGAAATGTAATACAGAAAAAATACATCCACACTCTGCCATATATTTTTTTGCATCAGTATTAAATGTTTTCCTGCATTTTTATACAAAATGTAAACTTGTCAAAATGTATGGACATGCCCATGGTATGAAGGAGGTAGGGGATAAAGTTGAGATGTAAATGAAGGGGTTTTGGGGGTGGGTTGGGGAAAGATATTGGAGGTGGCATATTTTTGCCTAGGGTTTGTGCCACAGACTACAATGTAAAGAGTAGTCTTGAAAAACGAATGAAACAAGAAACATCCATGTACCATAAGAGTACTATGTGGTTTACAACACTAAGTCATTTTTACAATAAGACAACAAAACCATACAATTCCCAGATCTAGGTTTAGGAAGTCATTTAAAAATCATAGGAGCTTTTCACTTCTCATTAGCTGTACCAGTCAGTGATTGAGTAGAAATACAAGTTGTATAGGCTTAATTGTTTATTGCTGGTTTTATGACCTTAATAAAGTGTAAGTATGTATAGGCGGGGTGTTTTTAACTGTGATTATTGTACAAATGAAATCTTGATCTCAAGAAGCACATGAAGTTTGCAGCTCTTTTTCCACCCGCTCATTTTTGTAAGATAACTAAACAAGTCATCCTGGAGAACCTTTTAAGCAATTTTGAACTCAACCAAGCTGTGATAAGTGGAATGGTTACTGTTTATATACTGTGGTATGTTTGATTACAGCAGACAAATGCTTTTTTTCAGTGGTCTTTGACAAATTAAGGAATCTCTATCAGATGCAATGTTTGTGTAGCATCGTGTCTCTCCTTTTGCTTTTGTAAATACTGAAGAAGCTTTGACCAATTTGACTTAGAGATGGAATGTAACTTTGCTTACAAAAATTGCTATTAAACTCCTGCTTAAGGTGTTCTGATTTTCTGTGAGCACACTAAAAGCGAAAATAAATGTGAATAAAATTTGAAATGCATATGTCTTTTTATTCATTTACAACATTTCAAAGAAATATAGTTAAACGCTTAAGTGTGTCTGGTAACCTGAGACCTACAACCTTCTGCACTACTGGTGAAATACTGAGATCTTGGCCAGGTTTCAAATGTGTCTATATTTATAAAAGCCAATGGATTAATGGACAAGATGCACCAAAAATTCTTAGTAACACATTTTTCTGTTCTGTCATCCAGCACAGGATTTCAAATTACACACTGACTTGATATAATAATTGTAACTGAAGGTAATTTTCATCAATAGCAGATAAATCAGTGCCTTGGCCTATGTAAGGAAGTGGTTCACTTGTCTACAAAGTTGATGCAACTAAACAGCAGCAGCAGGATTCATTAATGAAATATTTCATCTGGACAGATAGGACCATACACCTCCAAACTCATTGGAATGTGCTTCGTCATACAGCAGACAGTACACCCAAACTTACTGACAGAAAAACCAAGACGTTGGTTACAAGTAAAAAGTGGTTCAATGAGTGAGTTCAATTCAATCAGGCCCCCTGGTACATGGATTTAACCTGGCCTTTTTGTGACCGACAGATTAGACATGTCAAAGGTTAACACCTTCTAAAATGCTCATTTATAGTCGGTAGATTAAGGATATGAATTCAAGTGTCAACTGGGGAAACTGCAGCAAACCTAGAATGAGGTAAAACTGCAACAGGGCTAGAAATCTGGTCGAGGCCTGCTGCCCTGGTAAAGATGGAAAACCTCAAATGGAAAAGTTCAAATGTTTCAGTTCCAGCCCAGCGCTACAAAGTTTGACTATGGCATTATATAGGAAACAGCAACTAGATGTTCCATCTCTAAATTGGATGAAATTATATGCACATGTAGTTTCCCTAAATGCAAATTAGTTTTAGGCCTACCTTTGGTTGTGGTCACTTTTCTGGTCCTGATTTCAGATGTCCGCGAGGCTGTGTCAAATCCACCGAAGCTAGGCTAGGCAACATTCTTAATATAGCTCTCCTAAATGAGAACGTTTTTTAGGTAGGTAAATGTATGACATTGTGAATTTACGAACAGTATTAACGGGTAACCATGTTTCATTCTTGTGCCTACATGGCGTTTGACCTCAGTCCGATTTACGTGTCCTCAAATGTTGTTGCCCGCTCTCACTTTTACACCGGTGGTCTAAAATTAAACTTGAGTAGCTCTGCCTCTACATAAAATGCTTAATTCACAATTTGTTCAGCAATTTTAACTCTAGCGCCATCAGGCGTAATATACCACGCACGAGTTGATTCAGAGTGGAACCGAAAATATTTCAAGTGATACTGCGCCATCGTGTGGATAACATTGTATAATTTTTTTGGTATTTTTATTTTTAGCAGACGCTCTTCTCCAGTAAGTAAGTACAGGGACATTCTCCCCGAGGCAAGTAGGGTGAAGTGCCTTGCCCAAGGACACATAATTTTTCTGGTCAGGAATCGAACCAGCAACCTTCTGATTAATAGCCCGATTCCCTAACCGCTCAGCCATCTGACCCCCATCTGACATTGATTCATTAGATAATCTGTATTTCACACAACGCTGCATATTGTATTATAATTAAAACACAGTAGTAAAAAAAAGTTTGTAAAAAAGTTTATTGGCAAATGCAAAATATCAGGTTTTTCAACAAATATGAAATCATCGTAGGCTATTCAACAGGAAGTCCCACATAATCCTTTAAAAACAAATAATTACAGATCATGGATATTTCATTCAGGTGAAAGCACGTTGAAATATAAATGCATTGAAGGGATTGTCAAAGTAAGACACAGCACATGTACAGGGGATGGTTAACCAGTAAGAAATAATCCAATACTACGTTGCACAACAGAAAAACAACTATGTCACTGAGATCAGTCATAATAAATATAATGCTTCTTGTGTTGTATGATGGTCAACAAAACAGTCAAAAAACATCAGGTGCTGCTGGTCTGTTCAGTCTTCACACTAAGGAAAAGAGGAGTGTTGGATTAATCAGAAAGTAAATGTACACCGAGAGGTTCAAAACAGACACAAACTAAATGACAAACCTTTTTGTGTCAATCTTCTCTGTGGTGCTTTCTTTAACTTTCTCCTCCTCTTTCACCTCTGTAAGGAAGCAGACATTAAGCCACGCCCACATTAGCACTTTGACCATGAGCATTAAGCCACACCCACATTAGCACCATGACCATGAGCATTAAGCCACACCCACATTAGCACCATGACCATGAGAATTAAGCCACGCCCACGTTAGCACTGGCCATTAGCATTAAGCCACACCCATGTTAGCACTGTGACCATGAGCATTAAGACAGGGACTGCATGTGAGATTGGATTACTTACCAACTTTCTTCTCCTCTCCCTCCTTCTTGTCTTCCTCCACTCGAGGGCGTTTGGACTTTTTGTTGCTGGCCACGTTCCTCCTGCCTCCCTCTCCCTCATCCTCGGAGTCGGAGAATTCCTCTTCGCAGGCGATCCTCTTGTCTGAGGCCCGAACTACACAAAACATACATGCAAGTTCAAGTATTGCCTCTCCCTTTCCTTTCAGCTAGCTTTTTGTCAGGACTGTGTGAATACTTGAGTTTAACCAATTCACATTGGTTACAATAGCAGGGGCGCCGTATAGGGGGGGAAGTTAGGACAGTTCCAAAGGCCCCTGACTGACGGGGACCCCAAAAAATAGAAAAAAACGAATATAAATGTACACTAGCAACGCCATGGCGTGTTAATCAGTCGTGAGTGTTTCTTACTGGACATGCGCTTGTCTGGGTCGTCGGTGTCCTCGTCTACGATGTCGTCTGGGATGGAGTCCTCCGGGATGGCCTGCATCTGAACTCCCGGAGCGTGAGGCAACATCCGCAGGTTCTCAAACAGACGCTGCCTGGAAGGGGAAACGCACCAATCAGGAGGCTTGAATCAACATGAAATTTTACACAGACAAGGGATTTACTTTGGCGGGAAGGTGCATACATTCAACATATTAGGAGTAAATCTTAAATAAATGGTGTAAGTTTAAACAAGTGTAACTTTACTTTACAAAAGGTGCAAAGTCTACTGAACTAATACACACACTGGAACGTGTTGAAAGCTGCGTTATATATTGTATATCATAATGTGGATCGTATATTAACGTACAATTTATTAATGAAAACTTTGAGGGGTGAGAATATCTTTACTTGATTTTCTCCATGTACTCCAGTGTGTTCTGGTTGGTCATGTTAGACGGGCTGATGTGCAGCTTGAAGTCGGGGCCGAAGTACTCAAAGTAATCGTTGTAGGGCAGTTCTGATAAATAAAATACAAATTTAAAAAAAACAGTATGAGAAATGGTTAGGCAGAACAAGAGCCATCCTAAAAATTGAACATCTGTATTAAGATATGCTGTAAAAGGAGTCATATTATTAACACATGGAATAAAAATTGTGCCATTTAAGGGTCAAATGACAGCTATTCGATTTGAGTCAAATAGCTGAACGAATCCATGAATCAACAGAGACGAGAGAACAGCTTCCGTCCTGTAGCTCACGAGTCTCAGCATCGTTCAGTGACTTCACGTTTTGACATTTCCAGTGAGACACACCGTCTGGGTATCTCCGTATCCAGAGCCACGGCCGTCTCGTAGGTCCAGCACCGGGCCACGTTGCGGATGGTGTAGCCCCCTCCTCCCAGCATGAGCATGGGCAGGTTGAAGGACTTCATGTACTCAACACATTGGCGTGGCCTGACCAACACACAGCAGAGGGGGATAAGGACACGGAACCTCAGAATCACGGTAACAATGGTAACAATGGGACCGCGGTAACAATGGGGCCGCTGGTAACAATGCGACTTCGACAGGAGAAGACAAGGCAAGCCCGGGGCAGACTTACCACGGATAGTGAGGTTGAAACATCCGAGCCGGTCTCCAGAGAGAGAGTCCGCCCCACACTGCAGGACCACAGCACTAGGCTGGTACATCTCCATCACCTTAGCCATCACCTACCAGGCCACACAGGATGGTAACGTTACACATGACTGCTGCAACAAGTGGGCGTGATCTCAGTGCGTTTCCCTCGCCCCCTTCAGGAGAACAGGGGAAATGCAGCTAGATACTCACAGGCTTGAAGATCTGCTCGTACGAGTCGTCCTCGATTCCGTCTCTGAGGGGGAAGTTGACAGCGTAGTATTTGCCTTTTCCAGCACCAATATCCTGAGAAGAGAGGCAGGAGATTGACTAAACGCTGGGATGCAAACACAATCAAATATTAAGATGCTTAAATCAAGTGTAATGCTTTTAAGACATTCATTATAACTATGAAAACAGTATATCCACATTGAGTAACATCCCACCCCCTAGATATGTGCTTAGAGGTGGGAGCACTTACTCTGAGGTCTCCGGTCCCGGGGAAATACTCTCCGTACTTGTGGAAGGACACCGTCATGACTCTGTCTGTGGTGTAGAAGGCCTCCTCTACCCCGTCGCCATGGTGAATGTCAATGTCAATGTACAGCACCCTCTGGTGGTACCTGAGAGAGGGAGGGAATCAATTAGTCACGAGAAAAGGCAGAAGTATGGAGAAAAAAAACATATATACACGCCAACACAGGACAAAGCACACCATCATCACCCTGTTCTCTCTCACATCTCATCTGATAGGGAGTATATGGGGGGGGGAGACAAGCTTTGGTTTGTCTGAAAGTCACTTACATTTACTCATTTAGCGACTGACAGTAAGTACAGGGACATCTCCCCTCCCCTCCCCCCCGAGGCAAGTAGGGTGAAGTGCCTTGACCAAGGACGTCATTCTGCACGGCCGAAAATTGACGGCAACCTTAGCCCCATTCCCTAACCGCTCAGCCATTTGACACTTACTTTAGCAGCTCCAGGATAGCCAGGACGATGTCGTTGACGTAGCAGAACCCAGACGCCTCGGACTTCTTGGCGTGGTGGAGTCCTCCGGCCCAGTTCACTGCGATGTCTGTCTGCTGCCTGTTGAGCTTCACAGAGCCCGCTGTGACACAGAGAGGACAAACTGGGTTCTCAGAACAGCATTTCAGAGGGGGGGGGTAAAACACACTTCACAAGGCAGGGAGGAGAGATCCCCTCTGACAGCGCCGAGCTTCAGTGAAGCTGCTACGACAGCTCGTATAAATATCCTCGATCTGCCTCCACATCCACATCGCCAAATCCTTCTGCCTGACGTACAGCTGTCTCCGCTGGTTTAGGACCGCTGTGCTTCCAGGGCATTAGACAGCAAGGAGACAGCCTGACAGGTGCTTCCATTTCTTCCATGTGATGACAACTATAATGATATGCTAATACGAAAAAGCCTCACTGACACATACCTCCTAACTGGATGGATGAAAGGAGACCCGTAACTTTCCAGAGCTAAAAGCTAACATGACCGATATGGTTTTACTTTTGTGTAACCAACGGCAACATAGGATGGCAAGAAAACGTACCTGCGGATCCCCCAGCGGACAACTGGCAGAACTCGAATAAGCCGTCGAAAACAGGACAGTCCTCTCCAACATTGACTACCAGGGAGGAACACAGTACGATTAAAACTGATTCATAATTTGCCTGAACATAAACTGAGGACAAGAACACAAGTGCAGCATCATACGCTTCAATCCATGAAGAAGAGCATTGTCTCCATGACGACTGCAGGGTCACATGACTTACATCGCTGCATTTGCTTGCTGAACTCCGACATGTTATCCGGTCGAATCGATCGGAGGAATTTGATGTAATCGTCGCTGTGGTACTTGGTCATCTCCTCTGCAGTGGCTTTGTGGGGTCTCTGTAAAACAAAGACAAACCAGAACATGAGGATGGCTGTCAAGAGGCAATACAAGTTGTTCAGTAATGGCCAAGTGTCCTTCACATACATATATTTCCATTTTTCTGTAGAGTCCATAGTTGAGAAGCAGGTTGTGGGTCATACGGATTCTGTGCGGTTTCATGGGGTGCCCTTGTCCGTAGTAATAATTTCCAATGTCGCCTGCAAAAGAAAAACATTTATATCTTTTTTTACAATGCGGTATAATAAGGTACTACAGAACTGATGCACTTCGTGATATTTACAGTGATGTATTATATCATAATCGGGTTTTACAATTTGTGAGTATGAGGGATACGATTAAAAAAAAATACGAGTCAGACAGTCAATCATATGGTCGGCTCAGCAGCCCCTACTCTTCTGGGCCCTTCTGGATCAATGAATTAGCCAGTTTGTGTGGTTAGAAAAGGTAGTTGCAAACATGTAAGCAGTGTACTTTAACACCATACTAGCTTCTATGAAATGCATATTTTATGTATTTTCTCAACTTGTGATTTGTGGCTACAAAGGAAAATCACCAGACTGGTGACGACAGAGATCTGATTAAGCAGGGCTTGATGCCTGGCTATGCTTTCTATAGCGAGTTAGCTAGTGCTAGCTTTAGCCAACTAACGCTAGCATTTACCAGCAAGTTGGACAAGATTGAATAGATGGCTTGAACTAGTCTAACTTCTTATTTGACTACTCAGTGGATGGTTGAATTCAATCACATTTCCAGTGACAGAGAGGAGTCACAAGTTACTGGCCAAATAATCTAGTCTAGATCAATCACGGAAGAATCATTCTCCTGCTGCACGCAGAACTATTGTCGCTCGGCCGAGCTAACGTTTGCTATCGAGCATCATGTCGTTTGCCAGAGCTCATTCTTTAAATACAGATTATTTCCATACCGTCATAGTAGTAGCAAACTTTTTTCTTGGTTCCACCTGCAACAGTGTACGCCATACTCGGTGGATCAGATCGAATTCCTTTTGTTTTCGAAAATATGAACCGGGTCGGATGCTAGCACAGTAGCTAGTCCACCTAGCCTAGCTTGAAGAGAAGAAAGAACGCTAGTGGTGAGGAAGAGATCATTAAAAAGGGGCGGGACATATTTGCTTGTGTTGCACTTAAGGAGGTTGGGCTGTGTTCCGGTGTTCCGGAGAATTCAGTTCCCCTCATGACGTTTTCTCTTGTTGCTTGGTTGAGCAGAAAGTGATTTATATAATCGCATGTGTTAGCTTATAGTGTACTCTACCTACTTTCCATTAGCATAAGGTACATTTCTTGATGTTAGTTAGTTATTAATTACCGTGAGAACGCAGGGGGAACAGATTTCCCTGGAGGCCTGAGGAAAGTGGTTCCCCCCCTGTTCATTACAGTCTGGACATTTATAAAGATATACAGTGACGCTGGTGATGTATGTTACTGTGATCATTATGTATAACATGTTTCATCTATACACCAGTCTTTTACACTGAGAACACAGGGGGAACAGATTTCCCTGGAGGCCTGAGGAAAGTGGTTTCCCCCCTGTTCATTACAGTCTGTTATAAAGCAATACAGTGATGCTGGTGATGTATGTTACTGTGATCATTATGTATAACAAGTGCAAAGACATTATGACACAATATTTTAGTCAAAATTACTTGGGTGTGCAGATATTCTGAATAGCACAGGCACGACACAAGGTGTCATCCTTTACTAGGCTAGGCTACATCATATATGTTCCTTTAACCTGGCCCCAGACTGATAGCACACATGATAGCACTGGATACTGAATAAGGCAGCATTTATTTGGAGCTGCATGTTAACATTTACGGTATCATCGGCGCAATCTTTAAAAACACTTCTTAATTGTGAGTTTCTCTCATCATATTCGAATTAGGGTGTAGATGGATTTGAGTGTTTAATAGATGGTCAATATATAAGGATAATAGCTGGAATAATATTTACGCCATCAAGTGCTTAAATGTTCTTTTAATTAAATATTTTTTGTTACAGAATGACACAGAATGGGTACTTGCACAGAAGACAAATCTGTTCAGAATAAACACCAGTTTGTTTCATACGAACTATCAGAAAACATTTTACTATGGCTTTTTACTAAGGTTACTGATGAACCAACGTAAAATATGTCACAACACACATCCTTTACATAATGAATTGTATGCACTTGAAGACATTATTTCAGTCAAGGTCTTTTTCTTTTCTTTTTTGCATTTATGACCTTTTTATTTTTTATTTCTGACCTTGGAATATATGTGAAATTTTAGATACATGTACTTCATGTTAGATAAAATACATGGAAGTGTATCTGTCAAAAATAGAGTGCATGTTATGTCAATGTTAATGGAAAACGAAATCAAATATATAAACGGTCTCAAGTAAAATAATAATTTAGAATAAATAATATAAAATAATTTAAATCATAAAACCAATATGACATAGAAATTTTCATTCTAAAGTCACACTTTATTAAAACAAAAATCAGTCAGAGATAAATGAATTCATTATTCTGTGTTTTAATGAATTTGTAATGAATTCAGCCATGTGTTTTTTTAATGAAATGGTTTTACACCGTCATGTGTAGGGCACATGAATGAAACATGTGTTTGCAGAGTCACTTAAAAAGCAATATGGCAACTTAATATCATCCCCAGTCTCAGACTGTTTTGTGTTATTTGGGATAGGGTCATGTGTGAGGTATATGCAAGAAGATCAGGTGCTTTAAATTGAATCATTTTACAACAACACAACCTCCAAACTATTTTAGTTTTTCCAACCAACAGAGACTGATCCCAAGTATTTGGTCACATTTTCGTTCTTGTATTAAATTCAATCAAAGTGCTTTTAATATCCTTTTAATGGTGTTAAAAACGCTGCCAACTGAAGAACTTCAATTGACAGGTTTAAAGTTCATCAGGGCCAGTTAAATGTCCTGCCAGTGATCTGGTAAAACTTCTGATTGAAAGGATGAAAGAACTTCCTCAGTTTGTTCACCACCGAAGGGTCTACCTCGGGGTGAATGCGTCCCTTGCTGCCAGCCAGGCACTTGTTGAAGACAATGTTAAATCTCAGGCAGTAAAACCCCCTGGTGGCATTGAAGTACAGGTTATACTGGCTGATCCTGGAGGGGAGGTTGAGGAAACGTTCCACCAGCTGTAGCTCTGGCAGCGGGTTCGTGATGAGCCGGTCCCCGTCCACAATGTGGAACTGCTCCACTGGGAAGTATTTCAACCACCTCTCCAGGTGCTTGGTATAAATGCTGGTCCGTACAGCCTTGTACTTGGTGTTCACCTCACAAGTGTTGGCGTCAATGGCCAGCTTCTCAAACTTGTGGTAGGTCTTGTTTTTGCGCTCCTTTCCCTCCAGCACCTGTGTGTAGTCAGACACAGCCCTGGTGGTGGGTTCCCTCACGATGATCAACAGCTTGATGGAGGAGTTCATCTTGAAGATGCGCTCGGGAACCTCGTCCGTGATGAAATAGGCGGGGCTCTTCTCGATGGTGATCTGATGGGGGAAAGAGAAGGGCATTTTCTCCCGGTACCAGTCGATTCCCCGAGCGTAATTCTGGTCATTGTCAAAGAAGTGGATCTCCTGCGAGGCCTTGACCACCGCTGGGTGCAGGTTAAGCATCTCCAGCAGGGCCCGCGTGCCCCCCTTACGGACCCCGATGATGATGGCCCGGGGCAGCTGCTGAACCAGGTTGTGAAGGCGGATCTGCTCCTTGGTGGCATTGCCTTTGCGGAACTCGTGGAGCAGGCCTCGCTTGTACTGCAGGGTCCGGAGAGGAATCTGCTCCGGTACACCATGTGGGGTCAGTCCACTCTCAACGGGGCAAATAGGCTGGAGCCTGGGGGAAAAAAACAAGTGTTCCAGTTGAGTTGATACGTTCTCATACATGCTGAATGTTGTTCAAAGTAGATAGAACTAATTGGCCATAAGGTCACACTGAGCATGACCGTGAAAACCAACCTATCCAAGCTCCCAACCCTGGCCACGAGATACAGGAGACTCCCGATAGCAAGGCTTCCCAGCACGAAGAGCTTCTGTCTTAGCAACGCCTGCTGTTTGAATAGCATGGCCCTCCATCAATCTTCAGGACTGCGTCTTCAGCCTGTGGAGAGCAGAGCACATAAACCACTAATCACTGCGAGGGGAGAGACGGCCTAATGTTTATTAACACACACTCAATCAAGTCTTACAAGTGATTAGGCCACACTCACAGGAGCATGCAAAGTGCTGCAATGCCATTAGAGCACACGCCCACCATCCTTACACCCCTACTAAATTCTTTCGCTATTTATGCCGTCTCTTGGATCTCTCGGATCGGCTATAACCGGTAGCCTCTCCTGGGAATGTTTGGTTGTATTATAGTCTGCCACAGCAAATTACACAATGCATTCATTAGCCTGTGAAGAGACGCGTTGTTTCTGGCTATTGTGAATGTCTCCCGATTGTATTATTGAAACTCCAGGGAATTGTGATTAATTTTGTACCGAAACTTGTTAAAACAGGATAAAAATTACATTTTCATCTAAGCCCATACGTCATAGAATATGCCTAACCAAAGAGACGATGCAGTTGTTGGAACGGGCATGACCGCGGCAAGCCGTAGCACATGGAAAGTATAACAGTAAAAAGATCAAAGGAACAGGGAAATGTGACCTCATTCTTCACCAACTTCAGCCCTTGTTTCTAACCTAGAAAACATATTCTGAGTACACAAAAAGGTGTTCTAAAGAAGTCAGTTTTACATCGTAAGACGGTGTGTTTGTCCTTGGCAACACATCAGAGACTGACTGAGTAATCTTATTGTTTTAAGATTACTGAAATACGCTGCCTAAGAAGATTAACTTGTAGTGCCAGCTGAGGGGAAAAAAACTTAAACATCTCGGACATGGATGACTCTTCTGACCTTCAATGAAATTAAAAACAAGACAACATGTTCATCTTATCAACCAAGTGGGGGCAGTGTTTCATTATCTAACACAACGATCAAGTTTTCTGCAGACAACATCTGAAGAAGAATGAAGTCTTGAACCACCAGTCCCTACTGGTGCAGAATGAGAGGAATAGGACTTCTCCCTGCTCTGAACACCAGCATTGTCCAAACAAGGTAATTGGTCAGCTTTAGTATGATGGTCTGTGTGTGTATCTTAGCAGTGAACAATCATCTCTCATAAAATGTACGAGTCAGAGTCAATCATATGGTCGGGCCCCTACTCATCTGAACCCTCATCTCTTTCAACAATTAGTAGTATTACAACTGTAAAATCCATAGCACTGTAGTATAGAAGTTTAGTAACAGTTACCCCTACAATAGAGGGCTAATGTGTGTAGCATAGTTCTGTAACAATTTCCCCCTACATCAGATGGCTAATATGATTCCTGGTTTTATGCAAGCATCTAATATACCAAATCTAACAGGGATGTTCAAAGAGCTCTTAACTACAACCATAACTGGAGTAAATTGAGTAAGTAACATTGACTGGCAGTGGTCTCTTCATAACTGAATGCCAGCAACAGTGAGCAACTTCAATTGTATCAGTCTAGCAATATAATCACTCTAACAAAACAAGAGAATAAAGGCCAGTGCCATGTTTGTGGATTCCCATTTAGAAATGAAATGCTTTTCATTACAGTTGGTAGTATCTCCAAGAGGCAATGTGGAGTCATTGTTGACCTCACAGAAGAAGATTTCTCTCTCAGTGGTCTCTGGTTGCAGGGTGTCATTAAGCAGTGCTACTGTACATCCGCCCGCAGATGGAGATTTAGACCGCTATGGCTTACCTAATGAACTATGGCTGAACCAAGGTTTGCTCTTATCCCCTTTCTCTTCTCCGAGAGGACATACAGTACATACCCAAGGAAAACTTGAGATGAATGAAAATCTACAGAGTAGGCCTACAGACAAATCTTTATTTTGGTAAAGTATTTTTTTAAATGTCCTCATTCTGACCCCCACTGCCTGAGTTGATCATGGAAATAACGTTTGCTTTTTTCATAAGAAAAACATTTAACATAAAATGTATGGCATTCGTGATTATATAAGAGTTACACAATTAACGGTGAAATGCCACGGCTTCTTCCGCTTCTCATGATTCATTTGTTGAGGAAACATTTCATGTAGACAGGTTTGTAACAAGCTGTCACTGTTGAACTGTCATAACCCCACAAAAGCAAGGTTAAAAACTCATTAGTTTCACAAGGCAATCGAAGCAGAATCTCACACAATGTGACCTGTATAAACAGAGATACGCAGAGATATTCTCTTTGACTCAGAGGCATGCTTTGATTGAACAACCAGATAGGCTTCCAGTGACACAGAGAAACAAAGAGAGACATATATTTTTTTAAATCAAGCAGACATATCCTTGGAGAAGGAATTACGGTTGTCTACAGATGAATTGAACAGCCCCTTCAAATAAAAACCATGAGAGGAATTAACTTTATTTGTGACATTTCACTAGAGTCGAAAAGTTTTTGACAAGATTCTTAGACAAGTTTCTTTTTTTTTGTTTCACGAGTCTCGCTCTAGCTCTAAGTCAATTTGCAGTTTAACAGACAACAGATGGCATTTGCATTAATGTAGACGAGTTTTTGTAAAACTAATCTGGCAGTCTTGTGGGGAACAGCACATCAAAGACTGGATAACCATAATAAAGCACCTTGATATTTCACATTGCAGCTGTTGAGATTTTTCGTCTCTCGCCGTCATTTTCTATTTCCTCTCATCTCTGCTCGTGACCTTAACTGTCTTGGAGCACTCTGACTTTTTGAATGTTTATCGAATGCAAAACAGTTCTGATTGATGTTCAAACGGATCCACTTCACCACCGTAGCTCACGCCAAGAACAGAAATGCTAGCAGGCATGTTTCAAAGCATGTGATGAACGATTGTATTTCCATGCTTGACGACGCCAATTACGGGTATAAATATTTCTGATGAGTGCGTGTTTGTAGTGATACTGTGTAGTAGCCTACTCGCTTAGTTATGAAGGTTCCAGCTGAGTTGAGCTAATTGTGTGCACTCCGCTGTTCTAATTCTCGGAACGTCACGCTGTGGGTGCAATAAAAATAGATCACTGCAGTTGGTCTCGATGGAGTTCCGTTGCTGTGAGCTCGCGCTAAAACACCTGAGTAGGCCGATGTTACATAAGACATGGAGCCCACTAGCGCACCATCCTCAAAACCCCCCATCCCCATTGCCTCCCATCCCCACAGAAGAATCGCAGAGCTGCTCCTTGTGCTTGACGCCGGGGCCTATGAACAGGGTCCACGCGGCCTAAGGACCAGGGCCACATGGACACACATGGGGGCAGCTGCAGAAACCAGCTGCTTGGCTTCACGTGAACGTCTCTGGATCGAGACACGTATATCCCCTGATCTAAGATATCATGTGAAATTAATTCTTTTCTCCGCATCATCTCGTTCATTGAGACATTATTCTGTCACTTCTCCGTTATCTATATTGCTTCACAATACGATTTAAATGAGAGAGCAACATATCTCTTTTAGAAGAAGACCATTAGGATGTGGTATTGGTCCAGGTGGGAGAATTGATACCGGTCTTTACTTCTGTGAGTATCATTTTTCTCCCAAAGGACTCATTGTTCAGATTCATAAAGCACAATATCTATTGCCATATCTTATTCAGGATCATGTCGTATGAGGCGCCCTCCTGGATACGACATTAACTTATTTTTGGAGGAGTACATATAACTGATTTACCTCATATAACTGATAATCCTGTGGAGGCAGCCAAGCTAACAATATCCTAAATGTCCCAGCCTACTTAACACAGGAATTGCATTCCCCATACTACATTGCTGACTTCAACTGCAACTGTTGAAATTTGAAACGGCAACTGTAGAAATCATAGCAACTACACACTGCTTAAAAAGATACAAAATCTTAATTGATTCAGGCCAAATAACTTGTATCCTTTGTTTCCATGTTTTTATATGAACACTTTATTCTCTTCCACATTTCTGTTAAAGTAAGCTCTGTGATGGTCTAGTCTAGAAATTAGTCTCTTTTATTTTCAGTACTGTCAGTTAAAGACACCGTGGAGGGTAGAGACAGAGAACAGAATGCTTATGAATAATTCAACACCGTGGTTTATTATTGTTATAGTGTGTGTGTTTGCACAGGGGAAGGGACTCCACTTCTTTCTGTTCAGTCTCCATCCTAGTCCCCCTCTTTAGTCTGCTCCTCTGAGCCTTGCGTCCATTTTGTGATATTACACCTGCATTATTTATCCTCCTCTACCGCAGCACCTACGTCCTGAACTCTGCTCTGGATCCACTGACTGGAGGGGCTCCATCTGCCACTGGCCACCCCTGCAACCACCAACACACACACACACAACCACCAACACACACACAACCACCAACACACACACACACAACCACCAACACACACACAACCACCAACACACACACACACAACCACCAACACACACACACAACCACCAACACACAACCACCAACACACACAGACACAACCACCAACACACACACACACACAACCACCAACACACACACAACCACCAACACACACACACAACCACCAACACACACACACACAACCACCAACACACACACACAACCACCAACACACACACACACAACCACCAACACACACACAACCACCAACACACAACCACCAACACACACACCCACAACCACCAACACACACACTCACAACCACCAACACACACACACACAATCACCAACACACACACACACAACCACCAACACACACACAACCACCAACACACACAACCACCAACACACACACACAACCACCAACACACACACACACAACCACCAACACACACACACACAACCACCAACACACACACCCACCAACACACACACACAACCACCAACACACACACACACAACCACCAACACACACAAACACACAACCACCAACACACACACACAACCACCAACACACACACACACAACCACCAACACACACACACAACCACCGATACACACACACACACTCTGGGTTCGGACTGGCCGTCGAGAGAGTCATGAGATTTTAAGAAAACGTGCGGTCAAACGGACGAGGCATAACGCGAAAAAAATAAAATAATAATAATAATACAAAGTCGTGGGGCGTTTTTCAGTCCCAGTCCAGACTTTCACACACTCACAACCACCAACACACACCAACACACACTCACACACACACACGCATACACCAACACACACTCACACAAGCACACACAGACTTGCCTACATGGCACAGCAATGCATATCTCCTATATGGATAATAGTCACAAACAGGGGCACTGGCACCATCAAATGGCATCAAACAACTGAACTGAACCAGTTCATCTACAGACTGGGACTACACACAACAGTTTGAAGCCCAGCTTGAACCAGCCATCTTGTTCTGTTTAATATGGTGCTAACTCTCTGACGTGTGCCTCTGTCTCTACTGCGTCATTAAGGAGGCTGACAGCAAACCAGATGAAGTATGAAGGTCTGTTTTACGTTAGTAGCTAAGTGCACTAATGGGACTTGAGGTGTGTAAGTGGGAGGGGAGAGGGGGCGAGGGGGGGGGGTGGGTTGTGTGATTACGAGGGGGCGAAGGGGTGTGTTGGAGGGCGCTTCTGACTGCATCTGTACCTCCAGGACAAACCTGTGCTTCATCAGGCTAGAACACCTGCTGAGAGAGAGGGCTCTGGAACAGATGTGCTCCCTCAACAGCTGTGCATCCCTCCCTCCTCCCCCTCTCCCCCTCCCGAGAGGTGAACCCACTGTCCCAATAACCAACCAACCAACCAGCCCTCCTCCCAGCCCTCCTCCCCCTCTCCCCTCCCGAGAGGTGAACCCACTGTCCCAATAACCAACCAACCAGCCCTCCTCCCCCTCTCCCCCTCCCGAGAGGTGAATTCACTGTCCCAATAACCAACCAACCAGCCCCCCTCCCCGTCTCCTCCTCCCCCTCCCTCCTCCCCCTCCCTCTTCCCGAGAGGTGAATCCACTGTCCCAATAACCAACCAACCAGCCCCTCCCAGCCCTCCAACCCTCTTCTCCAGCCCTGGAGCCTGGGGAGAGGCACGGCTGGGCCTGGCAGACTGGCGCTGGTGGAGCCAGGCACAGCTCAAAGCAGAGCCCCCTTGGCAGCCTGCAGTCTGCCCCGACACCAGAGGAAGAGTGTGTTGACAATCACAACATCCCCAGGGCGACTCTCTGCTGCCTCGACTCATTTGAATCCCTTCCATTAATATGACATGCTGTCCCCATGCTGGGCCAGTCCTAGCACACACACACAGCTAGGGGACACACTGACTGGGCACTATGACATGCTGTCCCCATGCACTGGGCCAGTCCCAGCACACAGACAGCTAGGGGACACACTGACTGGGCACTATGACATGCTGTCCCCATGCACTGGGCCAGTCCCAGCACACAGACAGCTAGGGGACACACTGACTGGGCACTATGACATGCTGTCCCCATGCACTGGGCCAGTCCCAGCACACAGACAGCTAGGGGACACACTGACTGGGCACTGTTTCTTGTCAAGGGAAAACATCTTCATTCTGTTGTGTTTCCGCTGAGAGAGTTGGGTTCAGTGGAACACGGTTGTACCAGCACCATCGCACGGATGTTGGTCTTCCAGACAGGATGGAGTTGTTTTTTAAAAGTGTTTCTATGTCTTTGTGAAGTTTCTATAATTTGTGAAGGATATACCTGTACATTGAGTGTGAGTGTGTGTTTAAAACAATGATACAGGTAACAAAAACCTCTACGGGATCTTAATATTTGTTGCAGCCACCAAACCCCTTGCATCCCTTGCAGATCAGCAACAAAACTCATGACAGAGTTGCAGAGAAAACACGTTCTTCAGGGTGTCACACTAGCCGGTGTAAGTTTGAGCTGAACAGTGTGCAAGTCATCAGACTATGAGTCAGGAGAAACAAAATTGAGCCAGTTAGCTCAGCAGTTTCTCCAAACGTTTCTCTGTGTCCTCGCTGACCTCGACAGGGGAAACAAACAGCATCTCATCTCCTCCTCTCATGTCTTCTGTACAGTCATGAGAATCATCCAGACCGTGTCTTAATCTTTAACCTCTTTGGTGCTGGGGCCCATGGTCACAACGGTCCATATCTGAAGGGGTAAGGGCAGGGCAGACAACCCTGGAGAGGGAGGGGGAGGATAGACTAGAGACAGCCCTAGAGAAGGGGGTGAAAGGTGGGCTGCCTTTGAGAGAAGGGAGGAGGGGGGGTTTGGGTACTTGACACAGTCCTTTATGGGGGGGGGGTACTAGAGAGAGCCCTAGAGAGAATCACGGGGGGGTGGGGAGATGTACTAATCACACCTCTAGAAAGAGAAATGGAGGTGGGACATCATTAGGTCTAGAGCCATGGAGATAATTATCCTAACGAGGATGTAGATGCATAGATGCTTTGTCCGTTTCCCAGCACCCCCTCTCCTATACGCAGCCGTCCCCATCCCGACAAGCTCCTCGCTCTCCCTACGCTTAAAGAATTCACCTCGCAGGGGTTTAAAATGACATCCCCTCGTTTCCGCTGAGACCTATCGCCGTGGTTTCACTGCTCTATCAGATAAGTCTGCAGACGGAACACCTCGGCAGGAAACCACAATCAACTCTCTTGACCTCATTTCCTGTCAAGCTCCTCTTATCTCCACTGTCCCTTTTGTCTGCCAGGCAGATGTGCACAATCACATAAACATTAGCATTTGATGCTTTTTTGTCTCTCCTATCTAAGACGGAAAACAATGATATGCGATGAAGTATGGATCGATAGGTTCAATCTCATGTTTCAATCCCACGAGCAGCTTGTTCTCACAGGGAATCTAAATGGTAATTCATGGTGCATCGCAGTTGCCGTAACATGGATAGTCGTAAATGGGAACATCTCTGGACCTGTTTCTCTAGAGGACTCTAGGTTTCTAATGGATTCATTACTAGCCCAGCAATGTTCTTTCTGTCATCTGCTCCTTTTTAAGAATGGACCATTGCTCCAGTGTGATGCTCCGTCTGGTCCTTGGTGGTATGGGCGTATCTAGCCCTATTTTGGAGGGCTGTTTGGGATATTTTGTCTGGAGCCCCCCCCAAAAGTTTCATTGGCCCCCCCCATTAAAAAATATATTTTTATTTTCTTTCATATTTTAAATCATAATGTGTTAATTTCTCTTCCTAAAACCCACTAGAGGACACTGTTTAAAAGGATATTTTCTAAAATGGATTCTGGGGGGAACATGCCCCCAGACCCCTCTAGTTTTGCTTGGTCACAGAAAAAAAGGTTTTATCTAGGGGCTTAGCCCCCCTAAAGGGGGAACCTAGATTCGCCCCTGCTTGGTGATGAGAAAAAAGGACAAAAGTTGAGAAGGAGAGGAGTAGTTCACCCAGTAGATGTCTGATACACGACCATGGCTTGAAAGGTTTGTCTGAAAACAGCCTCAGTTTCACTTATTCGAATTAATGACTAATTATTCAATGCTAGATGTTGCTACTTTGGTCGCAAGACCAGCGTCTTCACTGTCGGTATGGTAACGGTAATGTTAACATGATATACCGCTGCCAGGGCCACTGAGACCCCCGTCCCCTTCTATCACACACACGGTTAGATCGCCTCAGTGTCTCCTGCCAATCAGTGGACTGATGGAGCAGAACGGTTCCACTGTGGAGGCTAGCACTTGGGCTCGCCTGATTGGTGGAACTGTCACACAATATTAGCCCCCTACAGTGTGTATAACCCCCCCCCCTCCCCTCCTCTCTCTCTTCTTACTGGAGGGGCTGCAGAGTGTGGACTGGCTGTCATCTTCTAATGGCAGTGATATACTTCTGCCCCCAGGCAGGGTGATTCTCACGTCTCCAAACACTCGGAAATACTCGACAGAGCGTTGTTCTGGAAGGACTCATTCATCATGTTGCCAGACAATCCTTCTGTCTGGGACCGTCATGTAGGGATTAAGGCTTTCATTTCTTAATAAACTTTTCAACTTTTTGTATTTTATTATTTTCTATGTCGGTAAAGCCATTCGGTCTCATACACGAAATGATCTTCCGTATTTTAGTGGAGCTAGACAATTATATTTCTGACTGTGATTTCAAGGCTTTCAAAGTCAATAGTGTCAATACAATCTAGAAGACGGGACCCGCCCCAAACAATAAAGCAGTCGAATCAAATAGAGCCCCAAGAGTACTAATGCCTTAAATACTGATTCACTATTAATATTGTAGACAAAATGTATCTAGCCATGCCCTGTCTGTTCTTAGAGTACCTCTCAACTTATAATGAAATATTGATGAGTCCATGTTTGGTGCTGCTATCAAGGGATACAGGCTACACACAGCTCTGTCTAACATGCAGGTTTGAAACATATATTTCTGTAACCTCAACCGATGGCAATCTACATATAATAATAATAATAATAAATAATCGAAATAATCATTCAAGTCATACATAAAACATTCCTTATCATCAAAGTGAAGTTCCTGTGGGCACTTCTTATGCAAACCTTTTTGATAAACTATGCTACCTGAATATAAAACAGTGAAGCGAGACATGACTCACAGTCTCTGTCATTAACCTTTTGTCTTCTAGCTCTAAGTCAGCAAAGACAAGACACTGTTGGCTATAAAAAGCTCTTATAAAGACCATCTATCTACACCACAGTGAGGTTTCCTAACAGATCCTGAGGTAGCTTATGCTGTGTGTAGTCAATCCATCTGATGCACTGCTGAGAAGTGAATTCATCTAATGCACACAGGGATTTCTTTTCTCTCTCCTCAGGCAGAGAGCACTTTGGACAGTTGGGAGAGTCCAGCACAGACAGATGGTCCGTGTGAAATTATGTGTTTTGCAGTTGCAAAACATCACAAATAGGCTATGACACCATGTGTTGGTTCAAAAAGCCAGCTTCCTCACCACTTGCCGACGAGACGATCGTTTTTTTAGTCGTGTGTAACTCCCCCCCATAGTAGCCATAGCCACCCATCAGCACTTTATCACGTTTCAAGAACGTTTGCAAAGTGCATGTGCTAAAACGAAGGACATAGAGAACTTGTGTTAATTCACAATAAACACAAGGAAAGGGCAGAACTCTGTTCTGAAGCCGTGTTTTAGAGTGTCTGTGTGTGAGTGTGTGTGTGAGTGTGTGTGTGTGTGGGGGGGGGATTGGCCCCATCACAGAAGAGCCCGAGCCCATTATTGATGAGTTGCGTCCATCTCTAACACGCTTGCCGTTTCTCGAATGTCAGGGAGCGAGGCAAGGCTGTACAACCGACAGGCTGGACGCTTCACTTATTACGATTAATAATTTATCCGGCTGTATTAGCTAGGAGAAAATCCACAATTTCACGTAGGAGGATCTGCAGATCCAGTTAGAGCATGAGCAGAAGGAATCGAAAAGCCTTGTTACACGGACTGAAGAGAGAGAGAGAGAGAGAGAGAGAGAGAGAGAGAGGGAGAGCTGCGGCGGGGACACGGGTCATGAATAATGCATCGGGTGCATCGCCGCTGAATGATAACATTCCCCTGTTCTCGCCCTGTGTACGTGCCTGGAGAACCCTGTCCTGGCTAGACTCATCTGATCGTTGCATCGGCTGTGTTTCTAAACCGGAGAACATCTTTAGAACTTCATATGAAACTAGTTTAAGGTAGTTTGTTTCAAGTAGCACGTTTTTATTGTCAGGTGAACAACACAAGCTCAGACTGGGCACTGACATTCTTGTGACAAGACAATGCAAGCAAACTGGCATAACATAACATATACTAAGAATATAGATGACATCTATGATAAGATAAAATATAATAGAAATAAAATAATAATAAACCTCCTAAATATACAAAGGTAGCAAGAGATGAATCTCTCCTGAGCTTGACAGTCACAACACAAAGCATTGTGCTGCACATGCTCTGGGACACTGACATTGGGGGGAGCCGTGCGGGAGAGCTCACTGACATTGTGGGGACCCGTGCGGGAGAGCTCCGTGTGCTCACACCCCTTATACTCCTGCCACTTTGAAGGCTCTGCTTTCATTTCCACATCAGTGATCATCACTGACATCTGATGCAACTGATAGCTTGAAGTCATAAATGTAACTTTATTACATCCAGTCAGAAAGCCTAGTTGGGAGAGAATCATGTTCAAAGTACATTTATATTGAATAGAGAATCTATTAGGTACCAGCACATGCTTGGAAAAATATATAATAATAATACGTACAGGGTCATTTCCTCAACATCTCACTTTTGTACACGCACCCATCAATACCCCTCAAGGTGAAAATAACCTTTCCACACAATGTCATAGTGCCAAAGTGTTGAAGGCTGTACCTTGTATGAATGCCAGTGGTTTATGTGTCTATTCTGCCCCTGCATAGGCCACCCCAGTGGCAGTAGTTTATCAAGTTTACAGGGAAGGTGATTGCGGTTCTAGCCGCGTGTCAGTTGGCCCCTCACTGGGTGTGTTGTAGCGATGACCTCGCAGCGACACCCTCATGACTTACGCATTAATCCTGTCTTTTAATATCAACTTCAATTATGACTCGAAGCTGGATGGTGGCCTAGAAGGGACACACAGCACTACAAAGCCACATTGCCTTAAGCTATAGACCCGAATATTGCTTTTAGTATTAGATTCATGACTATTATCCTCCAATGTATGCTGTATTAGGAGACATATGGATGCAGTTGAAATAGATTTAGTGTGACACAGGATCGTAGCCGATGGCTTTTTACAAGTAATGATGCTTTGCGTCAATAACTCATTTTGAATTTCGAAAGCCTTGTATTTGTATTGATATAGCGCATTAGTTTGGCCCGTGATCACAGAGACCCTACAGACCTGCCAATTCTAGGCAGGATTGGCTCCATTAGTTTGTTTGTAGAAACTGATGGATAATTTCCAACACTCCCTGAGGTGAGGAGCAGATATTCACTTCAAATCCACTTTGAGCGAAACACGGAACATTTCAAACCACCGTGTCACGGTGTGGAGGGACTTGAAGAAAGTACAGTACAGCAGGAAGTCAGTTTGGCAGAATATATTTTACCTGGCATTGGTGCCAGCACACTCTAACACTCGTAAAACCACTGAGCCTATAATAATTTAAAACAACAAGACCAGTATGTACCCTAGTAGCAAAGAACCACTACACAGCAGTGTTGAGGTCAGACAGCACCAACAGAGTGATTCTCCACCTCCCTAACCTTTAACCAGCTCGCCGTTATACAAGGTGAAATACATGTAATTACTGGAGTCCTGTGTTGTGGCTGTTCTCATTGCAATGCACCGGGAGAAGGTATTGATTTCAGCTTGTCTTCAGCCTCATTAGAGCGTGGCGAAGCTGCCCTGCAAGCTAAAAGGGAACCACGTCGATCCATAAATAAGCCGCCCGAACCATATCTTCCATTGTGCTGGGATGAAATATCGCCAGGCCCGAAGGTGAGCGCGTCGCAGCCAGACAGGCCCATCGATGGAGCTACCCTGGAACATTCAGCCAGACAGGCCCGTCGATGGAGCTACCGTGAGACATTCAGGCCGCAGGAGGACGGCCCTTTGGATGGGACTGATTGGGCACTTCAGCGAGGAGAGACTGAGCTCATTTGCATCAAATCAGAGGTAATTGCGGCATTACGATCATTACTGTCCGGCTCGTCGCCAGTCACCTCCACGAGGGGAGAGGTGTCTGAGAGGTCAGTGGAAGTCACAGACATTAACAGGTGTAGAAAGGTGAGGGTGGCTCAGAGCAGCAGCAGTTTAGGTTGGTTGAGGGGCAGTTCTATGGGCGTATGTGAAGCCCTCTGTGACATGCTTGAGGGTTTAGGTTGGTTGAGGGGCAGCTCTATGGGCGTATGTGAAGCCCTCTGTGACATGCTTGAGGGTTTAGGTTGGTTATGGGGCAGTTCTATGGGCGTATGTGAAGCCCTCTGTGATATGCTTGCGTGTTAAAAGGGCTACACTAATACATTTAGATTTGATTTGAGCAGCAGGTTTTTATCACCTGCTAGGAACCAATGGCAGGCTTGTTCTCACTTCTGTATCAGTCCTAATGAGTTTTCCTACCTCAGCAAGGTGTAGCACAGCAACTTGTATAATAAGAATGGAAGATGAGTCTTTACGCTTTACTGTACAACAAATCAGTTTAACTTAAACTGAAATTATGCATTCAGTTTTTTGGGTCTTTTTATAATTGTGTCTCATCTGTCAGGTTCCTTAGCAACGCTTACTGACCCCTGATCCCCTTCCTGCTTCTCATTGCGCTGAGCATTCTGGGTAAACTGGTATATATATTCCCTCAATTTCAAAGGAAAAGGAGGAAAATGGAGGCAACCTTCCTCTCACACATGCCTCTGCAAGGATGAGGAGGGATATAAAGAGAGAATCATTTCACTGCTCCGTCTAAGAATTTAAATTCCAGCCCCTTCAGTTAGGGGCTAAACCCTGGATGACGGGTGATAATTCAAAAATGCTTGAACAGTTGGAATGGGATTTCAGAGCCGAGCCAAAAATGTATCTGTCTGCGTGTTTCTATATACGGTATAGGTGTGTGTGTGTGTGAGAGAGATGAGATGGAGCTTATCTTGCGTTCTTTCCACGGCTTCCACACACTCTTACGAAATGAGCTTCACGCATACGCAGGTGAGTCACATCCAGAACTGGGGCTGTAAGCGTTTGGTTGCCACGGCGCACAGTGGAGAGTGTTCTCCAGCTGTCTGCTGCTCTGCAGGGCTGCAGACAGCTCTGCAGGGCTGCAGGGCCCGGGTGCTGGATGAGACACCAGTGGGAGAAGCTGCCTCCCTCTCCCTCTCCCCTCCCTCTCCCCTCCCTCTCCCTCTCCCCTCCCCTCTCCCTCTCCCCTCCCTCTCCCCTCCCTCTCCCTCTCCCTCTCCCTCCCTCTCCCTCTCCCTCTCCCTCTCCTCTCCCTCTCCCTCTCCCTCTTCCTCTCTCCTCCCCCTCTTCCTCCCCCTCTCATCAAAGTGTCTCTCTCTTTCTCCAAGTAGAAAAAGTTATCCTGTCTTCAAGCTCTTTCAAGTGACGACGGAAGCCTGCTTGAAACTGAAACGAAACCTTTGAATTTACATTGAGCTAGGGGTGGATTCGGAAATTGTGGTGAAGCATTGGTAAAGTACAAATAAAGTGTTACTTTAATTAAAATGTATTAAAAATAAAAACGTTTCCAAAGTTATAAACAAAAAAAACGTTTTGAAAAATTTCGAACAAATCGAAAGGTTTAAAAAAGATTTGCTAAAAAGAGTTGTGAAAAAAAAGTTTGCATCATTGATGAGTACTTGATGAGGACTCTACTCTATTGTGCTAGGCTCTAGGCTTTTCCTCTCCCCTCTCCCCTCTCCCCTCTCCCCTCTCCCCTCTCCCCTCTCCCCTCTCCCCTCTCCCCTCTCCCCTCTCCCCTCTCCCCTCTCCCCTCTCCCCTCTCCCCTCTCCCCTCTCCCCTCTCCCCTCTCCCCTCCCCTCTCCCCTCTTCCCATGGCTCTATATACACAACAGTACACACATCGTTTTTGTGAACTGCCATGCTACCCTACTAGTCAATAAAGAGTTAACAGTCTATCTTGATATTCTTCACAGTCTGATTTATGATATTGATACATATTTGTTGTTGTTTACACATGCCCGCAGGGCTTAATTTGGTGATATTTTAGTGCAGGACTGTCACTTCATCTTAAAGTAACCCTATAAAGCAGTGAAGGAAGTGACACCAAGGCAGGGTATGAGAGCTGGGATTAATCATGTGGTACAGGAAGTGTGTAAACAAGGACGTTTCTCAGCCTAAACTAAGAATGGGGTGGGGGGGGAGGAGAGAGAGAGAGAGAGAGAGAGAGAGAGAGAGAGAGAACATAGGCAGATTGATGAATGACTGTGGGGGAGATTTAGTGTTCTGCCACCCCACACTGCTCCCCCACTCAATGTGTGTGCCAAGCCAGTAGGACTTGCCAGCTATCTCACCCTCTCAGTTGAACTGTTGACAAGTGAATGAGACAAAGTCACAACCAAGGACAACAAGAGAAAGTAAAAACATTCACCTAGAGAGTTAGATCCTGCTGGTTGGGCTTTCTATCCCACAGCAACCTGCCCTATGTTGTCCCTGACACAAAACACAATGTCATTTTATCTTCCGTCAAACCTAATTAATGTCAGATCATTCTGAATTGCAATAATGAAGAGACCGTCGGCTTAATTAAACACAGACAGCAACCTAGCTGAGGATGCCATTTTAATTTGGTAAACAGTAAAATAATACATCATTGTAATGTGAGGGAATTAAATCACTAACCCATCTGTTTATCTCTCTCTCAGGTAAAGTCTCATTCACCTCCACTGTGCATGATAGATGTACAGGCAGTCACCATAAAGACAGGAAGCTTTGTTCAAACTCCCCAGAAGACAAATATTAAACAACCCATCAGTGTAACATCAGACATTAGCATAAACACAAGCACTCTGATAGGAAGTTTGGGAGGAATTACTCATGTTTATCTCAGCACCAGTAAGACTCCTCAAACATAATCATAATAAATCCAGCTCCCTTGACTAAAACATTTCAAACCCACACAGCTGTCTGGATAGACTGGAAAAACTTTTTTTTTAAACATAATTATTGACGTGCAACAAACCACTAATTCTATACCTGGAGTACCCAACCGACACATTACTGGTTGCTTCTCCATTTCCAGAGTAGCAAGTTGAAGGCAGGAGACGTGTCAGTTCTCTGCCACCCGGCCAGGCATGAGGAGAGGAGTCAGCTCTCTGCCAGGCATAAGGAGAGGAGTCACTTCTCTGCCAGGCGTAAGGAGAGGAGTCTGCTCTCTGCCACCCTGCCAAGTGTAAGGAGAGGAGTCAGCTCTCTGCCACCCTGCCAGGCGTAAGGAGAGGAGTCTGCTCTCTGCCACCCTGCCAAGTGTAAGGAGAGGAGTCTGCTCTCTGCCACCCTGCCAAGTGTAAGGAGAGGAGTCAGCTCTCTGCCACCCTGCCAGGCGTAAGGAGAGGAGTCAGCTCTCTGCCACCCTGCCAGGCGTAAGGAGAGGAGTCAGTTCTCTGCCACCCTGCCAAGCGTAAGGAGAGGAGTCTGCTCTCTGCCACCCTGCCAGGCGTAAGGAGAGGAGTCTGCTCTCTGCCACCCTGCCAAGTGTAAGGAGAGGAGTCAGCTCTCTGCCACCCTGCCAGGCGTAAGGAGAGGAGTCTGCTCTCTGCCACCCTGCCAAGTGTAAGGAGAGGAGTCTGCTCTCTGCCACCCTGCCAAGTGTAAGGAGAGGAGTCAGCTCTCTGCCACCCTGCCAGGCGTAAGGAGAGGAGTCAGCTCTCTGCCACCCTGCCAGGCGTAAGGAGAGGAGTCACTTCTCTGCCACCCTGCCAGGCGTAAGGAGAGGAGTCAGCTCTCTGCCACCCTGCCAGGCGTAAGGAGAGGAGTCTGCTCTCTGCCAGACGTAAGGAGAGGAGTCTGCTCTCTGCCACCCTGCCAGGCGTAAGGAGAGGAGTCTGCTCTCTGCCACCCTGCCAAGTGTAAGGAGAGGAGTCAGCTCTCTGCCACCCTGCCAGGCGTAAGGAGAGGAGTCTGCTCTCTGCCACCCTGCCAAGTGTAAGGAGAGGAGTCTGCTCTCTGCCACCCTGCCAAGTGTAAGGAGAGGAGTCAGCTCTCTGCCACCCTGCCAGGCGTAAGGAGAGGAGTCTGCTCTCTGCCACCCTGCCAAGTGTAAGGAGAGGAGTCTGCTCTCTGCCACCCTGCCAAGTGTAAGGAGAGGAGTCTGCTCTCTGCCACCCTGCCAAGTGTAAGGAGAGGAGTCAGCTCTCTGCCACCCTGCCAGGCGTAAGGAGAGGAGTCAGCTCTCTGCCACCCTGCCAGGCGTAAGGAGAGAAGTCAGCTCCCTGCCACCCTGCCAAGCGTAAGGAGAGAAGTCACTTCTCTGCCACCCTTCCAGGCGTAAGGAGAGAAGTCAGTTCTCTGCCACCCTGCCAGACGTAAGGAGAGGAGTCAGCTCTCTGCCACCCTTCCAGGCGTAAGGAGAGGAGTCAGCTCTCTGCCACCCTTCCAGGCGTAAGGAGAGGAGTCAGTTCTCTGCCACCCTGCCAAGTGTAAGGAGAGGAGTCTGCTCTCTGCCACCCTGCCAAGCGTAAGGAGAGGAGTCACTTCTCTGCCACCCTGCCAAGCGTAAGGAGAGGAGTCACTTCTCTGCCACCCTGCCAGACGTGAGGAGAGGAGTCAGCTCTCTGCCACCCTGCCAGGTGTAAGGAGAGGAGTCTGCTCTCTGCCAGTCGTAAGGAGAGGAGTCAGTTCTCTGCCACCCTGCCAAGCGTAAGGAGAGGAGTCAGCTCTCTGCCACCCTGCCAGACGTGAGGAGACGACTGTCTTTGAAACAAAAAGGTTCAGGGAGGAATACAGACGTAAGATCACGCCCTGCCTTTCATGCAAAGGTCCTTTCTCTTCATATTACGTATTGATTATCTGTTTTAAGCCCCGGTGTAATTTATTCCATGTAGACCGATGCAATGAGACTCCATCTCGAGAATATGATGACATCAATTTTGAAGGGGAGCTTCATAACAATCAATAGGAATCATATGCTGGTTCTCTCCATTTCCTCCAGCAGAGAAGAAGGCCAGAGGGCTGGGCTGGGGCTCCAGAGGGCTGGGGCTGGGAGGGCTGGGGCTGGGGCTGGGCTGGGGCTCCAGAGGGCTGGGCTGGGAGGGCTGGGGCTGGGGCTGGGCTGGGGCTCCAGAGGGCTGGGCTGGGGCTCCAGAGGGCTGGGGCTGGGAGGGCTGGGGCTGGGAGGGCTGGGAGGGCTGGGAGGGCTGGGAGGGCTGGGGCTAGGAGGCAGTGTGTGTTGTGATTACAGCCCTCCCGTCTGACCCCGTGGGTCAGGTGTGTTCATGGGGTCAAATCCCCTTGAGGGAAGGCTGAGATGGAGACGGAATTTCAATCTCTCAGAATAGTGAGCATGGGCACGATTCCAACATTAAGAGGAGGAGAGTGAAGTATGAGGTCCTGTACTGGACTGTATGTATGGAGGTTCCCGAAAATAGGCCCTGATTATAGGTTCTTTGTTAACACTGTGATTCTGGCTTCTCTCATATGACCCCCCCCCATCCCCCCACACACACACACAAACTGCCTATAACTCAGTTTACACTGTTAAAGACAGGAATGTGTTTGCCAAGTGACGCAGAACAAATATTCATTTAACTTATGCAAATATGCACACGGGTAGATTCATTTTAATAATTGAAAAAGAGACAGCTCTGCCTGCAACAGATTGCCGTGCTTGTGAACTCGCTGCGTCTAACACCTCTCTTGATTATGAACCCAGCCCTCGTGTGGTGAGAAGCCCAATAGAACCTGCCAGACAGAGCAGACAGAGCAGACAGAGCAGACACAGCCCGGATTGTAACTAGATCACCAGTTTGGGGGTGTTTTTATTCTGAAGGAAGATAACCATCTAGCATGCTATTCTGTGGTGAAGTGTTGATTTCTGCTGCCTTAGATGTTCTCCTCTCCCTCTCTCCCTCTGTCCCTCTGTCCCTCTCTCCCTCTCTCCCTCTCTCCCTCTCTCCCTCTCTCTCTCCCTCTCCCTCTCCTCTCTCTCTCCTCTCTCCCTCTCTCTCTCTCTCTCTCCTCTCTCCCCTCTCTCTCTCTCTGTCTAGTGCTGCTGCACTATCTCCCTGTACAATACCATTATATGTAATTGAATGTGGAGCACAGAAGCATCAGCAGAGGCAGGGTTTGCCCTGGGGCAGTAAACACGTCAATCCCCAAGCACACCTCTCTCCCCTCTCTCTCCCCCCTCTCTCTCCCCTCTCTCTCCCCTCTCTCTCCCCTCTTTAATGCGAGAGACCAATGGGGTTCCGGGGAACGCTTCCCCGTCGCCAGGTTCTCGTCTCCAGGAGAACAGGGGTTATCTGCTGGGGTAGTGGTGAGGTGATGCAGGAGCAGCACAGATAAGACTCTCTGAAGTGCAGATGCGGATGTGTGTGTGTGTGTGTGGGTAGGTGTGTATGTGTGTGTCTGTGTGTGTGGTGTATGTGTGTGGTAGTGTGGTGTGTGGGTATGTGTGTGTGGTGTGTGTGTGTGTGTTGTGTGTGTGTGTGTGTCTGTGTATGTGTGTTTGTGTGTGTGTGTATGTGTGTGTCTGTGTTGTATGTGTGTTGTGTGTGTGTATGTGTGTGTGTGTGTGTGTGTGTGTGTGTAAGGGCAGTATGTGCATGCGTCTCATGTGAAGATGTGTGTGTGCGTTTGCTTGTGCATGCGTAAATGCGTGCTTACATGCGTGTCTGTGGCTGGTCGTGTGTGTGAGGGCATTGGGTGCATTCCTGTGAGAGTGCGTGCCTGAGTGTGTGCGCTCGAGTGAGTCCCCCCCCTCTATCACCATCGCCATGACGATGCTGAAGCTGGTCTTAAAACCACCAAAGCACCGTGGATGTCTGAGGAATGAATCTCCAGCTCAACGAAGATTTCTTTCCTGCTAATGCCCGGGAAACAAAATGCTTACTAATGTAGAAGCACCATTCAGAGTCGTTACTATCAGCAGCATTTCCAAGATTAATCGGACAGATTCGCTAGGCATGTAAGCCCTTCCCTGTCTTCTGCTGCTCTGATACCCAGAAGGAAGACGTGTTTTATGGGGTCCAATATTAGATCTGCTGATCTGGTGCCTCCCAATATGAAGCAATGTTCCCAGAGGTGCCAATGAGACAACCTCCAATACATTCACAAGAATCTGTCTTATCTGTCTCCCTGCTAACACCAAGCAGCCCGCTTAGCAGACCAGACAATCTGTCCGCACTCCCTGTTGATCTCCAAGTTGTGTTTGTTAATTTGTCTGAATCCCTTTTGTGCAGCCAGCAGTCAAACAATTAATAATGACAAACAGCTTTGGCGTCCACTAAATCCTTATCCTTCCTTTGCAGCTGTGAGGGATGCCTCCTGGTTTTAATACAGGCCTGTTTTATCAGGGCCCCAAATGCTAATCCGCTAATTTATAACATGACCTGGCAGAGGGCCTGGACAGACACGAGGAAAGGTTGGGTGAAAAACTGCAGTGTCACAACGTGAGTCCACATTTAGCCCTCCTGCATCAAGTTGCTGTATTTATGTGCTGATACAGCCTCAGGTAACAGATGTCCTTGAGCGTCGGGGCTCTAATTATTAATGGGTGAGAAGTTGCCGGGTTTATCCAAGCTAGAGCTGCTTAGCTGCACGCACAGAGCTCGTGTCAGACCAGAGACCTCTGGCACAGCAACACGAGTCGTAAATCATCAGTTCCAAGCTCTCTAACAAGACCATACATGTAGTACCCTAACACAAGGTTGGGCCGCTGTTCCTACATGCTCTGCTGAAGGCTACTAGTATAGCTAAAGATTTCAGGCGGGTGATTCTCAACGTGTCTGTCCATTAGTGTGCTGAGACACAGGCTGAAATTAGATTTGAATATTCAGACTATTACTTCAATGAGTTGGCGACGTGTCTGACAAACAGGCGTTCACACAGACACTAATGACGCCTTCAGCCAATAGATCATAATGTGCCTCGGATACTGCTAGAATAAATTGCAATAACCTTTCAAAAACTAGCAGCTTTTAAAAATATTAATTTCTACTCCACATAATTGGATAGGACACCTAGGTGGCCAGGCAATATTTTTTATGGGATTGCCCTGTCAGGAGTGTAGATTGTCTTTCGAGGCAGAGTGATCGTTTAGTGCAAAATGACAGTGAATCTTGGAAATGGGTCTCCTTAGAACATTATTTGTCATAAATTACTGGGCTGGACTCTGTTCAAGGTCACTTATAAAACTGACAGCCTTCAAGCAGACCCCAGAGCATGACCAGACAGTGACCACCACCAGGCCCACCTCATCATCTGGCCACCACATACACACACTCACACACACATACAGTATGTACACACACGCACACAAAAGCACACATGCACGCATGAGAAAGTAGAGCAGCAGTGACTGAGGCCTTTATACTGGCAGTAAAACGTTGGTGTCCAGACTGGTAGGCGACGTGTAACGACAGGCAATTACCTGCTGTGCGTCATAAAGTGTTAAGTGGCCTGAACTTCCACTTGTCCTGTGAGGCTTGCCGAACGGCTTCTGAAAAAAACACAGCCTAGTGGTGAGCATAATAATATAGGAACGCAAGCAAAGAAAAAAACACATGAATCGCCTGTCTCTGTAAGTCCAAACCTTGGACAATTTAAGGGCACCATTACAACAATAATCAAGTTCAACCAACCCAAGAGATAGTTCTCTAGAAACAGCAAACATAGCAGGGAAAGGAAATGTATCACAGCCACAAACATCTCTCTGTCTCGCAGTGTCCTGTTGTGTTTTAGTACACAGCCCATCATATGTGGGTGACGTTTGTATACTTCAGAACAGGATCAGGGACGTGCCATGTCACAAGCTTACTTCCTCTGGTGTTAAAGCCCCTGACGGTCATTTCCACCGGCTGCGGAGTCAATCATGTGACAGCTGTCCTGTCACCATGCCTGTCACCATGCCATGGAGGAAAGAGCCAGAGAGTCGTCAGGTCCTGACTGAGTGGAAACACAGGACACACACACACACACTCTCTCTCTCTCTCTCTCTCTCTCTCCTCTCTCCCTCTCTCCCTCTCTCTCCTATCTCCCTTTCTCTGTCTCACGCTTCTCTCTGTCTGTCTGTCTGTCTCTCTCTCTCTCTCCTCTCTCCCTCTCTCTCCTCTCTCCCTCTCTCTGTCTCGCGCTTCTCTCTCTCTCTGTCCCTCTCTCTCCATCGCTTCTCACTCTCTCTCTCACTCTCTCTGTCTCGCGCTTCTCTCTGTCTGTCTCTCTCTCTCTCTCCCTCGCTTCTCTCTCTCTCTGTCTCGCTTTTTCTCTCTCACTCTCCATCTTACGTTGGCTGGCAACAGCACATCTGTGAATGCTGCACACACACAGGCAGGCACACCCACTGGCGTGTGCACACACAGACACACACATTGCAGTCTGTCTCAGAGAGATATGCCGACGGTGAAACTCCATAATCATTCCATTCCTATCCTTCATTTTCCCAACCTTCTTTTGCTGCATCCATCGTAGTGGAGTGATTTACACTTCTTAGGTAATGGAATTTGACACTTGACACATCAATGTGGCCAATCAGAGCTCATGCAGATGCCATTGTTTGTGTTTGTTGTTGATGTTCAAGCGGTATTTATAGTGATACTAATATTGTTTTGAAAATGCGATGGTTAAAGTGTCTCCGAAGCAGGCAGAGCAGATCCAGTTGGCTGAGGACTGACAGGAGGGATACAGGAAGAGACAGAATGAGAGGACAATCACTGGCTGGTTGGAATCAATACCTGTGAGAGATGTGACTGATAAAACCGTCAGGTCAAATCCTCCGTGTCCACATGTTAATGACAGCTGATCTGAGAGAACCCTCTCACAGATACTGAGCAAGTTATCAGTGTCAGTCAGGACAACACTTCCAGACACAAATGCCGTGGCACACAACTACAACTCTGAATCTTAAATGAAGGTCTCTGATAAACAGGCAGGTTTGGGTCACTAATGAACATGGAAGACACGGAAGGAAGTTCAACAACAAGGAACAATCAACAACAAGGAAGTTCTCTGAACTTCGGAGGCGAACGACAGTCAGCTCGTCAGGCCTCTCCCTGCCTTCCTGTTCTCTTTTCCAACTGTCAAAATGTAACTCGGTAAATCAGCTGTTTGCCAACAGCAGAAGCTGGCAGCACCTGCTCTGAGAAGCTGTACTAACCCTGCAGCACCTTAAAGGAGAGAGGGCACACACACACGCAAACACACAGACACACACACACACACACAGCAGGCTCAACGCTAAGTGAGTACCAGCGGGGAAAAGAATCGGCGTCAGACGCGAAGGCTTTTTAAAGCGTCTGTGAGTGTTCATTTGAGATAAGGCCTACCCGTGTAATTACCCTCCTCCTCCTATGGCAGACTGCGTATGCCAGTCAACTGTTACCACCTTGACAGGTAGCACGGCCTGGCAGAACGTCTACGCTGGTTGCACGCGCTCAGTGGCATTTAGACCCATTAAGCCTCATTTTGACTCAGCAGCCAGCCGCCCCGATGTGATTGGCTGTGTTGGATCCACTTCAGTCCCACCGTGAGTGAGAACTAAAAGGGCTATTGCAAAGTAGCCCATGGTGTGGACTTGAATGTTCCCTTCTCTGACTTGATGAAAGGATGAACATGAATTATGGATTTGTCTGTGATTTCCTAGCCGGGTTCATTTGCTAGTTGGAGTGACAGATACCAAACTCTCAGATGACGTTGCAGGTTTTTCAAACTGCTTATTTCCAGTGTTTTCAACTTTTTCAAGCTAGATCTGTTCTCTTTGGATAACTTCCTTAGGGAGACCCAATTAGCTTGTAATTTCTTGTCTTTGATCACTCGAGTCAGGATGTTGCGACATATCATCTGTAGTTGATCATACATCCCGTTTTATAGTCTTAACGTGTGTCTGAGTTGTCATTATGCACTATACATAACCAGGTCTGCTTTAGCGAGTAGACAGGAAAAGGCAGTGCGAGTGACTTTGTTTTCAGGGATGGGAAAGACACAGAAATGGCCATTGGCAGAAAGGGAAAAACGCACACAAAGACATTACACACAATATCTGGAGGCAAGCCAAGAACAAGATGAGGGAGCATCCATCTCTGAGACCTTAGAGCAGAGAGTCCTGAAGTTAATCTGGAGATTCACTGGACACAAAGCAGGGCAGGGACTGGGCACAGACAAGCGCCCCTGGAAGCAATGACGTACACATCTGACGGCGTTAACTGCAGGTGGGACCTGGGGGGGGTACAGGAGAGAAGCCTAAAATAACCAGGCCTCTCATTGTGGGCAGCAAGCGACCCTTGATCAGTCTTCTGGCAGACTGCGGGGCTGTTTGGCACGACTGCCCTCACTGGTGAGGTGCTGATAACTGTGGGTGGCTGAAATCATCAAGCGGGACGCCCTGTAAATAGACATCTACAGCTGATGGATGGTGATGGGTGAGCGGAGGCCAAACCTGATTGATAAAGCAGACGCGGCTCCGCAGCCATATTAGAGACAGCCAGCTTCAGAATGCCCACAGCCGACGGAACACAGATAATCCGGCACGGACGGTAGGATTCTATTGTCGTTACTAACCGCAGTCATTTCCCTTCTACTAGGCTAGAGGTGAGTCTGGAGCTATACAAACATCAGTAGAAGATACCCTGGTGAGAGATTGTTTTCTTGTTTTAGCTTCTTTCCAGTCCCAGATGAAGTGTTGTGACAATGTGAGCCTAATAAAGCACGATGATCCACTCATTAATAAGTAAAGTGAGGCTCTGCTGTGTTGACAAATAATGAGTAGTGCATCATCTGAGTCCAGGAGGAAGTAAATCAAATCACACGCTCAGCCAAACGTCAGGTTGAAAACATGAGTCGTTCCCACAAAGCGCCCCCTTCTCTCTCGCTGTGTAACACGGCGCGTCGCGAGCGAGGAGACTCAGTTGAACATCAAAGCTCAGGTGGGTTCAAGTGTGGGATGCTCCATTTGTCTTGTTGTTGTGATGTCTACCAGCCAGGTGAACAAAGTACCTCTGAGACCCAGAATGATCCATACAAGCCCTGCGAAACAAGAGAGAGAGAGAGAGAGAGAGAGAGATGAGAGAGAGAGAGAGAGAGAGAGAGAGAGAGAGAGGAGAGAGACAGAGAGAGAGACAGAGAGAGAGAGAGAGAGAGAGAGTGATAGAGAGAGAGACAAGCCCTGCGAAACTCCTCAGATGGACACAGTTCCTCACCACAATAGAGGAAGCAGACATAAAACAAGGGACATGAAAAAGCCAAACAGCGGCAAAAAAGCGACTGAAATACAAAAAAGGTTGCGGACTTCCGCGTCGAAGGCCCTGAGATCTACAGCTTGATATCGTACGGTGCTGCTACACCCCGTGTAATAAGATAGTGTCAGCTAGTCCCAGGTTCCAATGCCGAGACATGAACCTGGGACATAATATTGAGTGGATTTGGCTTCATAAAACATGGTCGCTTTTATAAAAGAAAGTAATAGGATTCTGTCGTTTTATGAAGGGCTCATCTGCCCATGGCCACTCTCGCCATTGGTTTATTTACAACAGCCTGTAAAAATACATTCCAATGATCACAGAGCTCATATAAACTCCACCTCATAACACAGCTCTTCATGGGCTATATTTGCCTGTGTCCCAGATACCGTGGAACAATCATGTTCATATTTTGAATGTGTATTTCATGTCTAGACCAGGCAAGAGTGTTAAAAGACACATCTAAATTGCTTCATTAACGATACCACTCCTCCTTATTCGGGGGTTGTAGCTGAGCAGTCTGACAGGATGTATTACAGTTAGATGAGTTTTACCGTCGCCATGGTTTCCTGGGTAGAGCTGTGGAAGTGTGTTTGCCCCCTTCCTGTGGCCCTCATCAATCTCCCCCTGCCCTGTCACTTCACTGACCATGCAGAAACCCCCCCCCATTATATCCATGACTTGTTATCAATAATCTTCTCTTCCATAAAAATGTGTTAAGAGGCTGCTAGCTAGCCGCACCCACAAACCACACAACACACTCATTGGCTCACACAGCCACACATTGTTTATCAATCCCAAATCTGCTGAACAAATAATAAATATGCAGCACTTCTCCATTCTAACATTCCAGCGGAGTGACTAAATGTATTTGCACAGACGAGCAACACAGCTAATGAGCTATGGAGGACTTAGGAAGCATTCGCCTTAAGTAAACCTACCTGACGCCTGTCAAATGGCTCGAGACTTGGCATCGTTACCCTGAGTTACTGCCGGGTTGCCCCGGACAACAAAACCATTCCAGACCCAATGCAGGTAGCCTTATTTACTTCTATTTAAATAATGTCTTCCTACCGTCTTGCTTCAGTGACGATCAAAGCTTCCAGGAGGCCATAGAGAGATAACGCCATGTTTATTCATGCATGGAGTCAGGGCTTATAGCAGTGGTGTGATGTCAGCTCTCTAACAGTCCAACAAAGAGACAGAGACAGAGGAACCATGACGAGAAGAATGAGACGATTATGACATCACAAGCCGTTTGGTTCTGTTTACAGATATATTGATTAACTACTAACTGGCTACAATCAGTTAGGGTCCATAAAGACTATGACCTGTGAAAAGGGTGGGGGTTAGAGGTCAGTAGCCTCTCAAGCCGTACATCTAAACAGGTCAGATAAAGCCTAGGGTTAGGAGTTGGGGTTAGGGGTTAGGTGATAGGGTTAGATGTTAGGGGTTAGGATTAGGGTGTTAGGATTAGGGGATAGGGGATAGGGGATAGGGGTTAGGGGTTAGGGGTTAGGGGTTAGGGGTTAAGGGTTAGGGGTTAGGGGTTAGGGGTTAGGGGTTAGGTGTTAGGTGTTAGGTGTTAGGGTATACCTCAACATGTGACTTGAGCTCAGATCAGGGTTTAAGATTCTCCCACACTTGTTTGTTGCAGTGTACCAAGCTCTGAGGCGAGTTTCCACGGTGGAATCAGCACCACGGACAGTAACTCTGCCGTTTAGTCTGTTAAAAAACCTCCAAAGTCCAGAAAGTTTGTCTCATCTTTTGTTGCTTCTCCGAAAAGTATGTATGACTCAACACACTGCAGAAGAACCAGGAAGAAGTTTGGATGATGTCACAGATGATGTCACAGGTGTGCTCATTATGTGGAGCGTGAAGGTGTCGGCCCCATTAAACAGCAGCCTGATCAGCCAGGAGGAAGACAATCAGGCCTCTGGGACACGTGTGTGTGTGTGTGTGTGTGTGTGGGTGTGTGTGTGTGTGTGGGTGTGTGGGTGTGTGTGTGTGGGGGGGGGTGTGTGTGTGTGTGTGTGTGTGTGTGTGTGTGGGGGGGGTGTGTGTGTGTGTGTGTGTGGGTGTGTGTGTGTGGGGGGTGTGTATGCGTGTGTTTGTGTGTGTGTGTGTGTGTGTGTGTGTGGGGGGGTGTTTGCCCTCATTACATATTTATCATTGCACACAAGCAAGGGAAACCAAAAGTTCTCTCCGTCCAGAGTTACAATATTCAATTTCCGAAAATAATGGGAAGTTTATCAGAAATCCATCTTTAATTTAAGTCTGCGTCCCTGAAAAGGACAGGAGATTCACCAACCGAGTAAGGCTGCATTTCGAAATCGAAGTGATAACATGTCACAATAGTAGCATTTTAGATCTACAGCACATCTAGTACAATAGAGTACCTGAGATGTTAGATCTACAGCACATCTGGTATGATAGAGTACCTGAGATGTTAGATCTACAGCACATCTAGTACGATAGAGTGACCTGAGACCTGAGAGCCTCAGATGGGAGGAAGTGAATCCCTTCGGAGGACAGAGAGAGAGAGAGAGAGAGAGAGAGAGAGAGAGAGAGAGAGGAGGATTAGCAGCTGCATGCACGCCGTAATACGACAGACACGTGAGGCTTGTAGAAACGAACACACGTATCATCTCACACTGTGCCGTACACATGCATATTTATAGGGCTCATTAATATCAATGTAAAGTATCACATTAGACCAGGGAGGAGTGAGGGGCTTGGTCATGGGTGAACGCCGGACGACTACTGTAGGTCAAGACACTCATCTGTGTACCAGATCTACTGATCTGCACTGTCGCCGTGGCTCCGGAATGGATGACCCCCTCATCCTGCACCCCCCCCGCCCCGCCCCCCGCCCCTCCTCATCTCCCCCTCGTCTCTCCCTCCATCCATCTCATCTCCATTGTGCTTGCGATGCAGAGGCAGCACCCAATCATAGAAAGATGCTTGGCTGTCGTAGCCCCCGTGGAAGTAACCGCGGAGACGGAGAGCACCCCTGACCTGTAAATGCATTTGTTGACCCCCCAGAGGTCATCGTCTGCAGTGCTCAACCCAAACTGTTATTCTAGAGGCCTTTCCGCTGCCTCTGCCTTCAGCAACCCCACCCCCCCCCCTTCCTTAACCCTTTCAAATATGAGACCCAGAAGCCTTTGAGTAATACATTGACATGCAGGTAGTCTTCTGAAAACGCTGTGTGCTGCATGTGAAACATCTGTGAGTTACTTTCATGTCATGTCGTTTGAAGGAGCGTACAAGTGAGCTTCCCCGCTGCTTTTCTTAAGCTAGTTTCAACTATTCTGCTGTATAAGCACAAGGTCGAATTTCTGTTTACGGTGTCGAAATAGAAACGAGAGAAGAAAAAAAAACCTGTGAATATCAAATGTTACGGAGATATGTTTCACTGACGTTACATTGTTATATAATCTATCTTACGGACGCGACTGTGTGCTGAAAGGGCAAAGCGAGGCCGGCTGATGCAGTGTTGTCCTCAGCAGACACAGTAAACAGAGGAAGCAGAGAGTCAGCAGGACAGCGCTGGAGAGGGAGAACTCCGTTCACTCCGTGTTTCCAACAGCTCTTCTAATTGCGACCTCAGAGATTTTCCACATCCCGGGCAGAGCAGCATGAGAGGGAGAGATTGGATACATCTCCTCCATCGGTACCCAGGAGATGAGGTGCTGTGGAGGGCCGTGCCCGTACCGACAGCCCCTGGAAACTCACAGAAACGTGATCCCAATGTTTAAACAACCGCATTTCAGTGCACACAAAGACTCAAGGCTTTTTCTTGGGGCAGAGAATTTCATCCCTCCCCCAGGTCCACTATGCAGTAGGATGGAGACAGAGAAAGAGCTCTGTACAGCAGGAGGATGGAGACAGAGAAAGAGCTCTGTACAGCAGGCATGGCTGCAGATCAGAAAAGATGAAAACATTTAGGTTACTTCCCTGAGGAGGTTCCGTACCTTGACTTGTACCAAAACAGGTACCACCCCATTCTATCCCCCCCCCCAAAAAAGGAATACTCTACTGGAATATGTGAATTTGAAAAAGCAGATATGTTCTTTCGGCACACAGAAGCATCTACAGCTACTTACAGACCGATACAGAATCCAATGCAGGCTACGTGGAACACAGGACAGTGTGCATGCAAGTGTCTTTGTATGCCAGATGTAGCTATGATGTAGGGCTATACAACAGCCCCCTACAGTCTTAGATAAAGCCATCTTTTTCTTTACTTAAATTAATGCATTCATATTTTAACGTGTGCTAAAAAGGGAGACGGGAGGAAAAATCTGTAATAGTGAGTTGTGACAGGGAGAGACATTAAGGCTAAGTTTAAGGCTAGGTGGGGGCTCATTCAGGATGATTTTAATATTTTACAATGCTGGATTTGAGGTCAAATTCCATTAAGGTTGTGGTCTGTTTCGCTGTTTAAATCTCGTTATAACAGAGGACTTACCAATTCAACTGGGGCCACTAGACCTTCTGACCACACAAGCAGATGTCTTGAATAGATATCTTCCCTTTCTGCTTCTTATGAACAAATGTAAATACTTAATAACCAACTAAAATTGCTAATAACTGGGGCTATCTCTGACCTCATTGTTAGCATTCCCGTTAAGTCTAGCTTCCTTTTCTCAGAGCTCATTGGTGAATAAAGAAACATGGTTGGATCTCAAGCTCTGCTCAGCTTTTATTGTTTTTAATATTAATGGGATTTTCATATTTGGACTTCAGAAACGTTCAGGTTTCCGAGCCTCTTCTGACATGTCCCTTATTAAACCCCCCAGGATGGTCCTCAGACTGCAATAAACCCTAAGCGCAATATAAATCAAATGTATTATTATTATTATTATTAAGCACAGATGTTTCTGCCTTCCAGGAGGCTAACATGCTAAGAAAGATTAAAATATTATACGGGGAACAACATTTTTAAAACAATATTAAGAAAATCAACAACAAGCCAACTGTAGCTCATTCAAACTAGTAAGCTCCAACCCTTTGCTATCTTTAAAATATAAACTTTCTTATAAACAAAACAAAAAACGAAATAGCTTCATAAATCTCAGGAGGCTGCTGTCAATGGAAATTCTTTTTCACACAAGGTTGGATTAAAGTACTGCTTGGTTCCCATGAAAAGATTGCAGTGGCAACTAAGCATGCCAATTTCACCCACAGTCTTTGATTTGGCTGGTGTCAGGCGAAGTGTTGAGCTTGTTATTAGATTAAAGTGACGCAGTGTCCTGTGTGTCCCTCACTGTAACACAAATAAACATGGTAGACAAGACTCTCAGTGTTGAACTTGTGACTCGAAACAACTTCCTTGATGATCTTTTTCTCGCTGTGGTTTTGCTGACTTATATGCAGGAAGTGCTGCCTTCTGTTACGCAACTCTGTCACATCCTGTAAATCTACTTGAATTATTAATGAAACTAAAAACCATCGGTCTGACCAAAGACCCCAGTGACTCACATCTACAGTGCCAGTCCACAATCTCCAACCGGAAGACACGGGAGAGAAAAATGCAAGCGTTGTGTGTGTATATATATATATAAAAATGAAAGTACTACCTCCATTAATTTCAGCAAATGATTATCCTGTCCCGTACTCTGCAGTATTTTATGTCGCCAGTTCCACGAACCCATTAATTTCTTTTAGTGAGAGTAAATGATCAAACACGAGAACTACAAACTTACAGCAACATTTTCTGCTCAGTACATCTTCCCAATAGCCTCAGAGTGAAAGGCTACATCAGTAATTGTACACCGCCTCTGGTTCTGTTAGTGCGCCTCCTTAAATCCTAATTACAAAGAGCCGTCCCTGTAAGAAAAGGGATGTAATTGAATCCAGTTTGGGTCATCACATTTAATAGTATGACTCATCATTAACACCAGGCTACAGTGATCAATACAACCGAAGTGAAAAGAATACTCGAGGACAAGGCCCAAGCAGCAGCTAAGTGCTCCATCAGATAGAGGCAGGGCATAACTCACACAGGGAGGAGAGAGACAGGGAGAGAGACAGGGAGGCTGTGGGGGGTTTCTCTCTGTCCGAAGAGGGTTCAGATTACCCCTCATCAGAGATGCTCTCCAGTGGCCCAGCCAGAATCCTCCAGAAACCATTCCCACTGCACCTCACCGCCCCACTGCCCCTCACCTCCCTCCCTCACCCTCAAAGCCCCCTGGCCACCCTCAGCCCCCCTCACAGCCAAGCTGCCCCTTACTGCCCCCCCTCACCCTCACAGCCCCACTCACCCTCACTGCCTCCCTGCCCCTCACCGCCCCCTGGCCCCTTACTGCCCCCCTCAACCTCACTGCCCCCCTAACCCTCACAGCCCCCCTCACCCTCACTGCACACCTGCCCCTCACCGCCCCCCCCACAGCAACATCGGACCCTCTTTTGCACCTCTCGTCACCTTTCCCCCTCTTTTATCTGAGTACATTCACTTCAGGTACCTCCCACAGACGGCAGTAAGGCTGTCCAACCTGACTGACGAGAGGCAAACGTCACATTTAAGAATTATTCAGAAGTACTGTTCAGCCCATTTTCAGTTGCAAAACATACAGACAACTAAACGTACTCTGGCTTTTATCTACTGACGATCCCCTGCAAGCGACTATGCAAAACTACCAAAGCCTTGTTTTCTGTAACTGAAATAGCATACTAAGCCATGGGGGGGGAAAAGCAGAGCAGAAACTAGGTCTACTTACTCTACAGTCTGCCAACACTGCTAAGTATTTCATGCTTATTGTTTATGTCCCTGGGCGCAGAAGAGACTGAATCTTAAGAAATAGTCGACCTACAGTACGGTTAAACTTGCAGCACTCCATCCAGCATCATGCGAGGGATTCACACGCTGCAAAAACGGGGGTTGCCACGGCAACGAGGACGGTGCCTCCCCGATAGAACTTGTGATTGATATCGCTGCATGGCTGCTGCTGGCAATGTAGAGTAAAGTCTGGATCATTTGTGTTGCAAGGTTTTCTTTTTTTACTGGCACACCAGAAGCCACCAGTGTGTCCATGTCCACTACAGTCTCTGTTAAGGCCCTGTGCATCACAGTTATCAAATCACACAATTAGTCTAATCAATCACATCGAGTAATCAAATTAGTCTAGATCAACATCTGTAACTGGAATCAAGATGGATCCATGAAGTCCACTAAAAACTGCTGTGGAAACTCAATATTTGCGCTATACTATTATTTTTAATTTTTCTTCATCGGTTGTTTGTTCACAGCTGGTTCACTATGTTGTTGGAAAGATGTGTCTGTATAATTCCATGTAGATTTATTTTGTGACGATGAGTTATTGTTGTTCTTGGTGACTAGAGGGGACAAGGCTTTCTCTGAAATTGATGAACCTGATTCTTATTTAGTTATGCCTGCCATTAGTCTGACAAGGAGCTTGCTCAAATGACTTAAGTAAATCAGCTTTCGGTTCGAAATCTAATTATAAAAGATTTTTTGCATTTAGGGCTGTGGGACTATGTCCAAGCACATCAATAAAGCTTCAACAGTTTATCTTTTTTATGGTCAAGCTCGAGATACACTGAAGCGATGTGCTCCTGGTGAAAAAAACAGCAACATTCTTTGTGCGCTGACGCAACACACCACAGAAAATAAACGGATTCTCTCTCTCCCTCCTCTCTCTCTCTCTCCCTTCCTCTCTCTGTCTCTCTCCCTTCCTCTCTCTCTGTCTCTCTCTCACCCCTCCCTCTGTCTCTCTCTCTCTCTCTCTCTCCCCCCTCTCTTTCTCTCTCTGTGAAGTAATGAATGTATGCAGTCGTAGCAGACAAAAAACAGACGTTGCACTCATCATATTTGTCAACAGAGAGAGGGAAGGGCCCGGAACCTGCCACCGCGGGTCTTTAAGGTGAGGATTTAGATTAGAGGAGGTGATTATTCTCTATAGGATCATTCTGGATGAGACAGCATGAAGGTTGGAGATGGAGGAAACAAGTCAATCACTACTGAAGCTAAATAAAAAAAGAAATATTAAATATAAATGTGATTCAATAGGTGTCTGGACATGCTAAATTTGCTATGGTAATTTAAGCAGAAGTGGATATCAGGAAAGAGCAGATCCTGGGAGTGAAAAAAACAACGACACGAGGGTTTACTTGACACGGATAAAGGAGATGAAGCCTGTGTTGAGCGTCGGTCTTCTCACTGTCACCTACACTGCCCCTGTCACAACACTGAACACGCACTGAACACACCAGTCAAGTCAACCTCCTCACTGTCACCTACACTGCCCCTGTCACAACACTGAACACATCAGTCAATTCAACCAAGCTCACTCCGTGGGACACCGGTGAGATCTCATTTTCTGTCCAAGGCAGCTGCCTCAGGTATGACTCGGCTCAAAGCAGAGGCAGGAGGCAGGAGGCAGGAGGCAGGAGGCAGGAGGCAGGAGGCAGGAGGCAGGAGGCAGGAGGCAGGAGGCAGGAGGCAGGAGGCAGGAGGCAGGAGGCAGGAGGCAGGAGGCAGGAGGCAGGAGGCAGGAGGCAGGAGGCAGGAGGCAGGAGGCAGGAGGCAGGAGGCAGGAGGCAGGAGGCAGGAGGCAGGGGGGAAATATGAGGATGGACGAGGAAGGAGCAGTGAGATGTTTCACCGGGGAGAAGGCGTAGAGCGGGAGGAAGTGGGTAGGCATCCGTCAACGAGACAGGTCCACCGTCATTACTTATGCATTCAGAAGTCAATTACACACAGAACAGAGCAGAGCAAAGGCAGTAAATATGGATCCATTGAATGGAGAATAAACTCCATATTTATTCACAGTCTTTCCAACCACAACTGTAGATGGAGGGTTGGAAGAATTCATTGTTCTTTATCAATGCGCAAAGAGCAGGGTATATTTGTATCTTCGCTTTGAATTAAGATTTCACGAATGAAGTGTTTTCCAAATACTGCTAAGGTATAAAACACAGATATAGAACAGTGAACATTCCAAAAATGTTAAAGTGAAAAATACAGGAAAAAACTGAGGAAATATGCCAGAGGTAGGAAATCCAATCAAACATGAAGTTTCCAACATGACGCCCTTGGGACGCGACTCTAAATTGCATCAGGCAGATCTTGGGAACGAAACCCATATGGCTAATGGATGTGGATTATGATATTGTTTTCAAAGGCGCTAAAATGTGGCCGTCCTTCAGATGTTACACAGCCTGAGCTCCACAAATCATTACAGCCGGGATAATAGAGCACACTTGATCAGACCCAGGAGGACCTGAACACAGGAGAAGAGCAGATCGGCTCTTGAATAATGACCACGGTCACCTTAGCCATATATCACCAGCCATGGGAAGATGACTGAGATAGGGGTGTCAGCCCAGAGGAGTCCCAGAGCCCAAGCCCAGAGGACTGACACATTCCTGCACCATTCTTTGCTTTCAATACCAGCCGTGATCCCTCTTCCCGCTCTTTGCATAATTGCATGGTAAGCAAGCGATTAATCCATGGTGTTGTTCTACGAACAAGTGCGGTTAAAAGTAGACCTTGCGAGTTGCTATTTGACCTATCGTGGATCAAGACAGATGACATTGTGCCTGCGTGTGTGCTTCGATATGGGATACAGCCAATTACATCTCGGGCTGCCAAACGTGAATCACATGTAAGACGTACCTCGGGTGTGTGAAGCAATGAGAGAACTGATGCACTGTAAAGGAGGATGTAAAGTCTGAGTGATGAGGTTCTTCTCCCTCCCTCTCCCTTCCTCTCTCTCTCTCTCTCTCTTCCTCCCTCCCTCCCTTCCTCTCTCTCTCTCTCTCTTTTCCTCCCTCCCTCCCTTGCCCTCTCTCTCTCTCTCTCCTACCAGAGAGTTTTACAGTGCTTGGCAACCTTTTCAGCCAAGTCTGTTGTTTCATCAGCTTGAGCTGGGCACTCCATTTTTTACTTTGAGAAGGTCAGCAGCGGCTGCCCCTTTCAGACAGAGCACTTCCCACCCTTAAACTCCCATTGCCAGTGGTGTCATGACGATGAATAAAACAATATCATTGCCTTCCCCTTGCTTTTTGCCATCATGGTGTTTATGATCTCAAATGAGACCTTTTCACAACGCATCTTCCTCCGCTTATAGTCTAAATGTTCGTGTGTGTGTAGAGACCATTGGTTTCATCCGATAAATCCTTTGCTTACTGTTTTCTATAGAAACACAAGGACATAATGAAGCTCCGCTCTCGACCGGAGTGTTCCGGTGCAAACATTACATACCAGAGAGGCTGAGGGGAAGCTATCATAGCTATGATAACATCTAGGGGCAGATGCAAAATATGCATTATCCTCGAGTGGGACACATATTTTATGTCACTCAACCACTGATTGTTATTCAGTGTTGATGGCAGACTGTTTGGTCTGCGACGTAACTAATTGCAAAAGCTCCAGTGGAAAGTTAACACAGAGTAATGACGGGCGGCCGGATCCAAACTGAGAAGAGCATCTGTAGATGTTAATGAAAGTTAATCAAGAGAAATATGTGAAGGAGTACGCAGCGTAAACACACACCGGGGAAGGAGAGGATTTGTGACACAGAAGGAAGGATGAGAGTGTGCATGTTCTCAAGGCAGTAAGCATAGAGGGATCTGCTCAGTGGGACGCCACTACATTTAGACTGAAGATCCAGAAGTCGCAGGGTTAAATCGCCCCTGTACATCAATTTGGGTTAAAAAACACCATACAATGAATTACAAATAACGAACTGAAATTCCATTGGCACTAGAACCAACACGGCTTATATCAAGTCGCATGTCTTAGTTGCACTGTAGGCTAGAGTGCCTTGGAGTCAAAACAATGTGTTGGTTTCCATAGCTCAAACAAATGCATAGCAGTCCCAGGAGGAACATTAGGGATACATTTCAGATACAAACACCTAGAATTCAAAGAAGACAGATTGCTGTAAACTGCTACAACAAATGACAAGTGAAAGAATGTCCCCACTTTACAATTTGCAGATGAGAGGAATATTAAAGTTATACTTTTTAGAATATTAAAACCAGATCAATGGATAGATTGACAACATGCTATTAAAATATCACAAAATACCTAAAATTCGTACTCATTCAAATATTTATTTCAATTTTCCTATCAATACAATGCAAACACTGTGCAGTATTTTTAACGCAGAAAGAGGACCTCATTACATTACGAAACCTAGAACAAGGGTTAACATGCAGGTCAAAACTTTAATTGTCTGTTCCAGCATGACTCAGTTCAAATGAAATGTTTAGGCTTGTTTGTTTTTCACACTGCGTAAAACAACGCAGATTCCTTTGGATCCTGTGTTTCCTATTAGCAGACTCACGGTGCATGTCTACGTTAAAACATATGTCCACATGATAAGCCCATATCTGCAGCCTTCTTTGTGTTAATGAATGATAGCTAGTGTTATCTGTTTCAGAATAAACGTAGCAGTCATTTCTAAATGTGTCCCTTCTAACATGCCAACACAGAGTAACTTCCTTACGGAGTGGCGACATGTAAGCTTCTCATTCATTAGCCACACTTTGGAACAAAGCGCTATTCTAATACCCTGTAAAATATCTTAAAGGGATGTTTCTCTACCTGTTCGGCATCCTCGACGGGACACAGCTATCCTCTCAGCGACACAATGCAGAAGAAAAGCGGACGAGATGCGGTAGAGGTCAGAAAGCGTCCACACATATCCTCCCGCAGCCTAATCATATGTTTCGCAGTCTCTAAGACAAACACACTCTTTTGTAAATGCTAAACGAAGCGTTATGAAGAATTATTTCAGTGTTTCCAGGTGGTTTCAAACTATTGTCTTACTATAATTTCAGAAGTCAAATTGGGACGCGCGCAAGCGTTAAAACAAGACGCTTATTGAGGATAAGCGAGGCGCATGCGGGATATGTGCGAAAAGTAAAATGACACATGATCCTCAAGGAAGGAACTGAAGAATAATTAAGCTACGTCACTAATTAAGGTTGTTGTGCGCTTGCTCTTCTGTTCTTGAATAGGAGCCGTTGCCGACTGCTTCTAAAGCATGCGCGTTCAAGCTCTCTGAGTTCCAAAAATTGTTGGTGCGCCCACCAGAGAGCCCTCGTCCAGTAGCGTTAAACCTGCATGAACTACTGGTATGGAGTTTGGGCGTGTGTCTCGGAGGAGGGAGTGATGCGTCAAGACTCCTGAATCAGTCTTGAAGTGTCAGGTCCACAGCTCGTTTATATAGCACAGTCTTAGCCTACTATGCGTGCAGTAAGCGCTATGGAGCATTTATCTTTATCCTGGGACAGAGAGAGAGAGAGAGAGAGAGAGAGAGAGAGAGAGAGATGGAGAGATAGAGAGAGAGAGAGAGTGAGGGAGAGAGAGAGAGATAGAGAGAGCTAGAGAGAGCGAGCTAGATCGATCGAGAGCTAGATATCTGCGCTAGATCGAGTAGCGCTCGAGCTAGCTCTCGCTCTCTGCGCTCGCGCGATCTCGCGCGAGCTCGATCGCATGTGTTGTTTGTGTTAACATTATGCATATTAGAATACAAGTACCATGCCTCAATTCAAAACTCACATCTGGCTTTCTGTTGCTCAGCACGACATTAAAGCTTTTATCCAGGTCGGAGGTGATCTTAATGTCAGCATACTTTTGTTTAGTCCATTTATCAATTTTATTGGATTGACAAAAGCTCCATAATCAGAACTCCAGCTTGTATTTTCACTATAGCAACGTTGGTCGCCAAAAGTCTATTTCAGGAAGTCTGAATATCTCTGTGGCGCCCGCAGCTGCCAGATGGTCGTGCATTAGAACTTTCAATTATTCAGTCATCCCAGAGCAGATTGAATCTGTCAAGCATAAGACAACTTGGCTTCTTCCGGTACCAGGGAACACCATGGGACCATGTTCCAGACAGTACCAGTTTTGCTATGTTGCGATGTCTATAGTTTCACCTATTGTAGCTGAGTTTGGCTGCATATCTTGCTGTGTTGTTTGGGAGTTCAATATGTGGAAACATGTGCTTAACGCATGAATACTAAGCACACACAACTGATCTGCACATTTACAAAGATCTGTAAAGATTTTTATTGATGCCCGTACTCACATAAGTGTTTTCTCTATACCGTAATGCATCTCATAAAGTCAGGATATGTCAAAAGCCATTATGGAAATTGCTCAAGTTGGGTAATATGGAATTATAGGGAAAGCTATAAACCAAAACATGGCCATACACACTGACAGATATCGTAGGAGGCTTACGACATTTAATGGTCTACTATTACCATCATATCTATTAGTGATATTAGACTGAAGCTTTACTGATTGCCGGTGTGATGAATATACCCATATTTTAACAGGATAGCTTCTGTCAAATTAAAGGAAGCATTGATGCTATGAATAAAAGCCCATGACAAACATTGTCTTGTAAAATACACATCCTTACACGTCCCGTTTGGCTCAGGTCTCCTGTACATCCGATATATTCTAAATCTGTGAAATTCCTACCTATAGGTTGAATTTCTATTCCTACAGAAATGAATCCAATTCTAATTAGAATATTTCCCTCCTCCAATTACCTGCCACGATACAGTCGTTACCCACCCCCCGGTAACAGGATGAGAAAAGCCTCTGGGGCTTCAATGTGTTCTGCCGTGTACACCTTTGTCTTTAGTGTAATCACCTTGAGAGGACGCCATTAATCCAATTGAGGCTGAAGCTCCGCTCTCTCTCTCTCCTCTCTCTCTCTCTCTCTCCTCTCTCCTCCCTCTCCTCTCTCCCTCTCCTCTCCCTCTCCCTCTCCCTCTCCCTCCTCCCTCTCCCTCTCCCTCTCCCTCTCCCCTCTCCCTCTCCCTCTCCCCTCTCCCCTCTCCCTCTCCCTCTCCCTCTCCCTCTCCCCTCTCTCCTCTCCTCTCCCTCCTCTCCCTCTCCCTCTCTCCCTCTCCCCTCTCCCTCTCCCTCTCCCTCTCCTCCCTCTCCCTCTCCCTCTCCCCTTCTCCTCTCCCTCTCCCTCTCCCTCTCCCTCTCCTCTCCCTCTCTCTCTCTCCTCTCTCTCTCCCTCTCCTCTCTCTCTCTCTCCTCTCTCTCTCTCTCCCTCTCTCGTCTCTCTCTCCCTCTCCTCTTCGTCTCCTCTCTCTCTCTGCCTCTCTCTCTCATCTCTCGTCTCTCCCTCCTCTCTCTCTCTCTCCCTCCCCCCTCTCTCTCTCTCTCAGTGCAAGGCCCCTCAACTTCTCACCAATTAGGAATCACTTGAAATTGGAATGGAGAGACGACATGTAAATTGCATCTTCAAAGAAGAGGAAAATCACGCATATTTATGCTGCTCAGATGGATTCATTTTGGATGAGAGCTCCATTTTTATGTTTGACCAAGTACCTCAGATGAGTAATTCCTATGAAGGAGGAAACAACGTATTTATACACTTCATAAAACTACCTATAAAAGTGGTTGGTGCATGCATTTTTCTCCTTTAAATGTGCAGTATAATCATTAGGTTATGAAGCCAATTAGCTAAAGGAGATTCGGGACTTGACAATGCAATTGAAAATCCTATGATGATTCTTTCAATAGCAGATCTTTTTTTTAAATAAGTGAATGCATCATCAAGTTCAGTCAGTACATTCTTTTTCCAATAGAACATAAGGTCAGAGGTCAGACTGTATGAGGCAAAGTGTTGCCCACACCACCATCAAAGCAGTATTGACTTCCCTGCATGCATAATCTCCTGTGTATGTCAAAGTCAACCAGTGGAAGGTCTGTTAGACACCTACAGACAGACGGAATGGCAAGGTTGTAAATATTCATGTGTCTGTCAAAGTCCTGCATAGCTCTGCACCAACTGCTGTCAGGCCATTGATCTCTCACACATGACGCTCGCCTTGGACTGACTGCTCTGTTCCAACCCCAGCTATGTGAGAAGAGGTGTCCTCTCACCCAGCTGCCTCCTGTCTGTCTGAGAGACTGGAACACTTTGACCACAACCTGATTCCTGCACATCCGGTATCTGAGTTTTTATTTTATTTGCAAGTGTACTCACTCCTCAGTCCTCAGTACTACTCCTCAGCATCAGGTCAAATCAAATCAAAATGTATTTGTATAGCCCTTTTTACACGCAAGCATGTCACAGAGGGCTTCACATACGCCCATAGAGCTGCCCCTCAACCAACCTAAACCCTCAAGGAAGACAAGGAAAACCCAGAAAAACTCAGCATCAGGTCCACCAGCACCAGTGAAAAGCTAGCTTTTCAGGTGGCGTTGATGGTTAGCAGTCGCGTTGGCAAGTCAGATGTCCCAAAGCATCACCCCGGTGTGGGTAATGCTTTGGGTGTAACTAAGGGACCCTGAAAACCATTGTGACGACGGCTGTAGCATATGGTCTTCTGATCTGTTTTATGCTCTGACAAGGACTGTGCACGGTACGAGAACACCACAAGATCCACACTGACTGAACCACGGGGCTGTTTGAGCTGCTGTGTATTTGTAGAACTCTGGTGGGGTTGGACTGCTTAGAATTGTCTCGGCGTATCATCGTCTGATATGATCTGAGGCCTCGTGTGGGACCTGCAGCGATGAAGTCTCTTTTTATTGATGTCTGATTTCCCTGTTCCGTGCAGAAATATAGTTTTATCTCTTTCAATCTTGTAAATTTAACAATATCGTAACTCCCCTGGGTAAAGACTGCCACTGGGAAACTTAATCCTATTACACATGAAAATAAAGCATGGAGATTTTTTTACCCCTGTGTGCTTGTATAACAGTAGCTCCTCAATAGTTATTTTCTTTCAACAAGCCCGCTACATTATGCCACAGGCCCTTTGAATACAAATAGCTAGTTTGCTATGACGTGTACAATGACATCGATATTATCTTTAAAGTATACGGCCCATGGTTTATGAAGCCAGTCTATCTGGGAGTATCCTTGACCATTAGACAATTAATTAACATTCCATTTTAATGCACTGAAGATATACTTCTGTAGCAGTATAATGGTATTTCTAATGACTACACTGGTATTTTCTTAGCTGTATAGCGATGTTTCTAAGCAGTTTACTGCTAGTTCCAGGGAGCTAGGTTAGCTTTAGCCCTCCTCCTCCAGCCCTCACACTGGTCATGCTTCATGAACCCCCTGATGTACACGTGTGTCTCAGTCAGGGTGGCCACACTTGGACTGCAGACTGTTTGCAGAGGGGATGAGAGATGAAACCACCTAGCATTATCCTCTCCCACAGATTCATCACACGTTCCACAAGATTCTGCCTCTAATTGCCCCTGGAATACATTTAGACACAAACACTGGCAAACTGGGATGAAAGTGTCTGAACAGTGTTGGGGCTGTGAATCGATTAGCTATACCGCAGCCATGAACCAATTTAGCTTTTTGTTCAGATAATATTTTTTTATAGGATGATTTCCCAAATGGTTCTCTTATCTTGGAGAAAAATGCACTTTGAGGTGAGTTGAAAATCCATAGTTAAACAGATCATTTCCAAACATGTGCCATCTATAACAGTAAATAAAGTAAAATTTGCTGGACTCACAGAAACCAAGCAAGTATGTTTGAGACAGAGAACAATTCTGAAATCCATATGTCCCTGACCAAGCAAATCAGTTCACTGAAACAAAGATGTTCACCAGCTCCCTGCAGTATCACCACTAGTGGTTATGGTCTGGTGTCATTTTGATTTATGGTAGCTGTAAATGCATTAATTTGTTGTATATTAATTCATAGTCTCTGGCAAGTTCTAGTTTTATTCCCCAGATCTCATCCCACATCCAATGTCTGGCAACTTCTTGGGGATTTCAGTTCAACGATTTTAATAACATGCATGAGTAGATAGGCTTTTTTTCTTTTAAAGAAAGAAAATAGTTGCAATGATTTTCCCTCCTTTCCCTTTCAGTCCCATGGCAGCATTAGCAAGCAATCAATGGCCAATTGCCTTTTTAATGCCTTCTTCAGGATCCTACTGAAAGACAGCCACCCCCTTACGTTCGGAAAACCACCTCTGTTTTCACCCCTCCTATTTTCTGCTCTGGTGTGACATGGAGTGGGTACAAATAATAAAGATAATGTTAACTGAGTAATGATTTTCCATTTTCTCCTCACTTGTACAGTCCCCTGTTATTAGTAACATCAGTATGGGGAGTGAAAATTAATTTTCTTTTCACTTAGAGGAAACATTACCATGATTCATTTCACCATGGAGCGGAGGAAACCGGGGCTTTTCAGCAATTTGAGGAGTGAAATCAATTTGTTCTGATGTGACAGCAGACTGGAAATGTGGGGTATAAACAAGTGTGAAATTACCCTTCTGCTCCGCCGGGAGAGAAGGAGCAACTCGCACCGAACCTTTTATGCCGGAGATGTGACCCTTCATGGCCTCCAATGGGATGAAAAGAAACTCTGTCCATATATCAGAATCAGAATCAGAATCAGAAAGGGTTTTATTGGCCATGAAAGTTTGCACAGTCAAGGAATTTGCTTTGGCAGGAAGGTGCATACAATAAACATATAGTATCCTTAAATTTAAATATGTGGACTGTCTATACTAACTATCTATACTATATAACTATACTATCTATACTAAAGTGGAATTATATTTAAAATAAAATATTATGTTAATATCACCCAAACCCATCTTGGCTGGTTGGCAATTGGAAAGTGAATTTTAAAAAGTCTCCATTCGATGCTTCTTCCATTTGGTCTTGGCTGTTTTTGGTTCGCCTTTGCTTTCTGTTTGAGATTGAGACCTTTTAGATAAATTGCCACCCTGCATTGTTTGTGCTCTGAGGGGTTTAACTCCTCCTACTGCCAACACAGGGTATCACACTCTGTGAAGCCACTTGAGCACATCAGCTATTTTAGTGTCCAGTCGCCCCTTACTCCTGTTGGACCATGTATTATTAATTAATTACTTTTCTCCTCACAGAGAACTCAACAGTTTCTGATAACTTCAGTTCTTGTGTTCCTGTTGGACCATGTATTAGCCTACAAGGCAGGTCAGTTTCAAAATTTCACTGAGATTTCAATAGTATGTTTGAGATGTGTCATCCCAATCTTGAAGGCTCTGGCTTAGCTTTCCAGAGAAGGGAATTAATGACTTATCTCCTCACAGAGAACTCAACAGTTTCTGAGAACTTAATTAAAGCTGTGATTCGGGCACTGTAGAGACCGTATTGAACTCTCTTCAACTCTCAAGGTCTATTACTGTATGTGTGTAGGCAGATGATAGAATCATGTCATGTACATGAATCTCTAAAGCCAACAGCAAACAATAATTATATCTCTCAAATCTTAGAGTTTTTCTTGTGTACATGTTCTTTAAATCTCTCTTTTCGACTCCAGTCGGTCACCTGATGTCACAAACCTTTAATGGGGTCAAGACAAATGTTGGGCCAGGTTCCTCATGGAAGACTCAGCCGCTTGGACAGCGAATGCAGGGGGATGAGAGATTGAAGAGCGAGGACCGCTGGCATCATCCCTCAAAGACGTTTCGGAAGGGACGTAGAAGGCCACGGAGGTGGCACCGTCCTTGATCGCAGCCGGACATCTGAAGTCACCGTGCCTGATATGGAATCAAGACTAATGGTCCAGATCTTTGTCTTGTGGGGGCGTGCTGAGGTCCTAGACCGAAGGCCTCTACTGGAGCATGATGAAGACGGATGAGCACTAATGTGGACTGATTTGGGAGTGCCAGAGGCCATCCTTCAAGTGGCTGGAGGCAGGAGGACCGTCGGGGGGCCGGGAAACTGATCCGTCCTTGGTCGCAGGGCTGAACAGAGTTCAGTGTCTGTAGGGACGGACCTCTGACTGATCGGGGCAGAGCAGGACAAGATGAGTTGCCAGTGTTTTCCATCTCCCTGTACCTATCCAACGCAGTGACGGATGATAGTAGAGGTTCTTCACAGGGTGGCAGGCCCTGCTCTTGGTGGATCAATAGTCTGAGAGCTGATAAACCTGGTTTCATGACAAGCTTCTCACAGAGTGAATAGAACGATGTTCTCTTCTCCTCCAGTCCCAGACACTGGAAGACTGACTGCCTGTGTCATCACACATGGAACACACACCTCGCCCGAACCCCATCACTCCTCGGAGGGCTTCGGCGTCTATCAACACAATACTGTATGTGTGTACTTCAAATCAGTCCCCTAGTTCCAGGGCTCCTTATCCCGCTCTCACCTTCCTGTGAATTGAGGAGACTTTATGTCTGCGAGCACTTTATGACCTCACATTTATTCCAATCGCTGATCGTCATTTGTTAATAAAACCAGTTTCTGTGAAAAGGTGCTGATACATGTTTCTTTTTGTTAAAGAATGATGCTCCGTTGATAATGATATTACTTTCTGCTTTGTGCAGCTTGGAATTTAATTGACTGAGAAAGCTCTTGATGCTGCTTAAGAATGCATTTAATGGAACCATTTGACCAAGAATATATCTATTGAGAACCTCCTCTCCTTAAAACCCATATATTGCAATTGCACTTTGAGAGCAACTTTAGGATGTTCAAATGCTGGTGAAAGAGAACATATCGTCTCACTTTTCAGTTAAATTCATACAGATGACCTCAGTCTGGAATGGTCTGTGAAACCCATCCAACTGTCGTTTCTACACAGGAAGTGATGTATGAGTCTGATGGAGGTGTACAGTACCAGAGCCAAGGACTCTGAGCCAGAGGAGCAGGAGACTAAACTCCTGACCCCCGGAAACGGGACTTGAACCTTGACACACACACACATACACACACACACACACACACACACACACTGAGAAAAGAGTATACGTTTAGACATCTGTGGGCCGTTTAAACTTGCTGACTAGCATCATTTGACTGCAACGTCCTGAAAGACCAGCGTTAAATCAATTATATTAAATGAAATATATGTGTCACATGTTCATTTGATAGCATATTGGACGTTGTAAGTGTTTTATTGAGGTGTCATAACATAGATAGATAATATTGAAACGCATTCAGTAGATTGATGGGATTTCAGTTGAGTCATTACCTTGACGTTCAAAGGGCAACATAGTGTGGTAGCACTAGTTAATGTGGCCGTCTATTTTTAGCCATCTCTCAAGTGGGCTGACTTAATGCCATTTGATCTCATTCCAGTAGTGTATGTGTGGAGGGGAATTAGCTTAATAGATGCTTTGGATCCTGAAAGGATTTCTCTGCTTGAGGAAACCACCATCCTGCTAACAAGTGTGTGTTCGTGTAGATCAGAGGCTGGAAGACTTCTGAATCATTGTCCACAGATGTTCATTTTAGTCGACTTATCGTGAGCGTGATAACATGACATCCTCTTCACGTAATGACTCATAATTACTCAAATACGCGCTTTCATGAATGTCACACGAGAACAATTCTGAAACCTATTTAAAAGTCTTTCTGTCTCAATTATATTCCTCCACTTTATTCCGCTAATGTGATCATTACAATCATATCTGCGTTCCCAGCCTCGCCACTCTCAATTCATCAGAAAATATTTGCGATAAAGATATAGATTGTGAAAGTAGAAATTAATTAAAAAGTATGAGTTGTTACAGTATTGTGTGCTGTCATGTTTTGTGTATTGTGTTCCTCTCTGGCGGCCCCTGTCACTTATCCCTCAAGAGTTATTGGGCCCCTAACAATATTAGAGAGAAATACGGCTCAGGAAATTGGTAGAGGGGCAACAGAGCATGACAATCAAGATCCATTTCATCTTCCAGCGGCCTTGTATACCAAGTAGCCACTCTCCAGCCTGGTAGGCCTCGTCAAGACCTCGTGAAAAATGACATCAGAAGCCTTGTGTGGTCTATCGCTCTTTCACCTCCACCTCTACGATACGGCAGATTTATCTGTTTCCATTTAGTCTCGGACAGTTCAAACGAGCATAAAACTGAGTTGTATTTGATAGCATGTCAAGACTGTGGCGTTGGACAGCACAGTGTACCCTAAACCACCTGTTTCAGGCAGTGGAGATTCTACTTTTCTGCAAATAAAACCGTGTTCAAAATTCTGGCCTGAGGGACAGTGCAGACAGTTATAACCAATATACACTGTGTATTGTTTTTGCTTTTCTGTTTGGGGGGAGGTTGTTTCGGGACGTTTGAAATGAAACGTATGAAAGTGGTTCATGATGCAGCATGTTTCTGTGAGGTAAGAGACAGAGGATGCACTTCACACCTCCATAGATCACACCAGCGAGACACCTGACAGTATGTTCGATTAAACCGTGAATTATTCCTTGATCAACGAGTGTAAATTGATTTGATGACTTTATACCGTGGAAAATAGCCTCTCAAAGAGTTAAGTGCTGTGACGTAAGACACACACACACATGTCAAGCTATCAGCAGTGAATTGTAAACTCTAATCTGAGCATATTGACGTACCAATACAAGAGCATAACAGCATTCCTTTTCCAGTGTGTTGCTTCTGTTTTAACAGTTACGACAAATTTAGGCCAATTAACCTGTTGTCAACCCTTTACATAATTCATGAGTTTATTTGCATGTTCATTAGTAAAGGGGTGGACAAATGTCAGGCTTTAATTGGCTGAGAGGGTGAAAGGCCAAAGCTAGAGACTGCAGGCACCCATAGAGAGGGCATATGGCTGAAATACCACCAGGAGTTACTTGACGTTTTAATCTCACTATTAAATGCCTAGAAATAGCCTTTGAGTGCACACAACAAACACCTCATTTTAATTTCCCGCAATGGCTCACACATGAAATCAGTCAGCCCTTCAACACAACATCCTGCTGTAGCCTACCTTTTAAAATAAAAACGTTGATTAATAATACACGATAGTTTTGCAAAACTATGCTTATGGTACACTTGAGGGTATATGGAGTATGGGTTGCAAAACAACAGTGCACAATTCACAGAGTGCAGAATATAGCTTACATTATACAAGCCCACACAATACCCACAGATACGTCAACAAAAGGCCAGTCCTACAGGAGATAGGGAGACATTAGTATTCACATTCACACCCCTGGTGGCTGGCAAGGCCAAGAAAAATAGACTAATGGATTTCATTTTGTCACTCAGTGGAAGTGGAAGTAACACGATTAATTTTCAAATGGTAATTCGTTATTAAAGGCAGAAAATGCCAAGTGAATCTTTTGATTCCATGGACATCAAATATGGTCAAAATGCACCATTACGCCAGATAGAATGCTGAAAGTGTTTTATCAAAGCATCACAGGCTATCTGGTTCAATCAAAAAATATTAGCGTCATATGGGCTCCCAAAGTGCTAGGTTACATTCACTGGCCATTTATAAAACTGACTCTAATGACACCCTGCTCACAAGCAATGAATGGGCCTCAATACCATAATTTTCGATCCAGGTAAATATGTGGAAATTAAAAGTATTAAATCAAATCGCCAGTGGCAACGATCACTTGATAGTATGACACAAAGCACTGGAATCAGTTAAGGCAGCATGATATCTGGGCTGTATGCTTCCAATTAGCGACGACTCCCCGCCTCAGGACACAGAAACCGACTCTCCCGTTAGGACTCACCGTAAACTTCGGTCGAGGTGCTCATGGTGGCTAGGTGAGGGTATTCACTTGCTGCCAGACAAGGCCAATCTCTTTCCTTTGGATGTCACCGCAACATCACTTAACATTTCACTTCGCACTTCACGACTTCACAATGTTATAAAAAATGACACATATTACCTACTAAAGGAAATGGGAGCAGGACTGTGGTCTGTAAATCATAACAAGCACCTTTCCGCAGAAACATGCTGATGTCTTAAACTTCAAATATCATGACTCGTTGAGGAACATTGTCGCAATCAACCAAAGTGCTCATAAACGATAATATTATTAACCGTTATACAAAATAGGTATGAGCGGAAGTGAGTTCGACATGCTGATTAGCTTAGTAATGCCTCTGAAATGATAATGTCACATTTTATTGGCTAAGGGGAGGGGATAACGGGGTTTTTAGGAGACAAATAGTGCCCATCTACGTATACCCCTGTAAATGTACTGTATGCTATAAAATCCAATCAATAGCTCTTAAGAGAAAGACAACTTTCGAAAAGCAACAAAAAAGTGGTAAGGAGGAGATAACTTTAGGTCCACTTCTGTTCTGCTGTACACTTCAACAATTTGTCAGTTATTCCTGGATCTCAGTGTCTAATGCAGACTGCTCTCGCACTCTCCTTTAGGTCTTTCTCTGTACCCCAAATCATTTCAAGAATAGTCTAAGTCAATTTTCCAAAACACATAAAACAAGAAAACAAGATTTTTTCTAATAGGATATAGTATTACACTTTGGATCACATACCACACCGTAGTTACGTTTGTGTCTGTATACTGTGTTAAACATCTAAAAAGGCCTGAGTGCTGTCAGTTGTGAATGTGACTGTGTGTTCTGTGAATTCAAATGTCAGGTAAATACATTCTAACAGGTTTGACATCGATGTTCTTCCTCCTAAGGGGTTAATGGTAGTGCCACTGTTTGTGAGCATGGCATATTTGTCTGTCAATTTGATCTCCCAAGTGATTCAGGAATGACAGAGTTTACAGAGAGAGAGAGAGCGAGAGAGCGAGAGAGAGAGCTGACTGAAACAATACAGCAGCAACAAGGGAGAGGTGTCACAGATATGGAGCAGATTCACATCAGGAAAGGCAAACGCATGTTCTTTCAAGAAAATAAGAAGTCTACCATGTGCTGCAGTGGTTGTGGACTCCTTCATAGAAATGGTAGCATCAGTAGCATCTTGTAAATGTTTGAGTTCAGATCCCACAGTGTGCAGTGAAAAATAAAGTCCTTCCCTTTAGAAAACTCCTTTAGAACTGCTACAGTTCTAGAGCGCATTCTCTTGACTTTGCATTGTACCATTCTCATCAGAAAAAGAATGCATGGATTTCCTCAAAATGAGAATCAATGGTAACGATAAAACAGGAGAGGCTAATTGACTCCAACCCAGAGGAAGTTGGATTAATTAGAGGGCAGAGGAAAGACCCTATAGATTTTTCTTTTAACGGATCTCTCTAATGAGATTTCTCTGTGTATTGTGTCCAGTGTTTATATTACTTTTGTGGATTAATGAAGGCAAATTAAAACTGAAACACAGCAAAAAAAAGATGGGAAAAGTTTCTGAGAAGGGATCCAGTTGGAAACCTTAAGGTAAGTTCATGAGTACAGACAGGAGGGTGAACATTCAAGCCACGTTCCAGTTCCAACCCTGGAGTTATCTTTGTTCTACTTCGTCTTTCCCTGCTGGTTCCGCAGTCGAGCCAGGGAGACTCCGGGCCCGTCTCCATGGAGACCTCCAGTTAAACAGAGAAGGTGACACTAAAAGACAGGATATACACCCGCCGGGTCACGCCCTCACCACGGCAACCGCTCTGCAGTCTCCTCTCATCCTCGCGCACACTCAGACGGTTGCCGGGGAGAGATGGAGGCGCACGGATACGGTCTCCGAGGAAGTCCCCCATCGCCATGGAGCCTAACCTCTCTGAGACACCTGATCTGAATCCAATCACGACGAGCCGTCTGTGTGTGTGCTCTTAGTGCTCGCCAGCCTCCCCGGGAGACAGAGCACTCCGTCTGCATGCATCTCAAACGGGATCCATTCTGGCTCCATCCCCGGTTTCAATCCTCCACTGAGCCCTTTCTCGCAGAGGGAAGGGACCACTTGACACAGTGGCATTTCACAACCACGGTCATTACAGTTTTTTATACAGGTCTTTGCTTTAAATGATTCTGTTTCCTTTGTGTGCCTTTGGGAGTGATGGCAGGATTTCAAGCTGAGCTTTTGTGGGCCGGGGGAATTCGTTGTAAGTTCCGTGGTTCCGTGGTTCCGTGGTTCTGTTCCGTGGTTCTTTTGTTCTCTCAGTGTGAAACATGATGTTTATGTCAGTGCAAAAGAAACAGGTACAGTCACTTGCTTATTTCAACGTTCACAGCCATGTTTGATGTTTCACTAAGAAGAGGTAGTGAATCTCTGAGAGAGTTAGAGGTTTAAAAGTGTTGGGGGGGTTTTGTTTGTTTTGATTAGTTATATACAAGTTGTTTGTAACCCTAACCCTTTTGTTGACGATACTGTCACGCCGTGAGGTGGAGTTGGACCCAAATGCAGGGGAGTCGTCAGGCAGAGTTGAACAAAGGGTTTTTACTTGAAAACTGGGACACAGACAGGACGCAGCGACAAAGGGTAATGCAAAGACTGGACTTAAAACAGGAACCTAAATAGACAGAAACAAACAAGACACAGGTGGACACAATGAAACTAACGAGAACTCAATGAGACACAGGTGAAGACAATGAGACAGGGAAACACTAGGGCAGGGCAAAACCAAACACAGGGGGGCACGGCTGTGGCCGTGACAGATACAGTGCTCTGAATAAGCAGCTGTGTCATTTATCTGATGATGTTTGTATTACCTTCACTAAGGGGATGAACGACAGTGGGACTCAAGCCTCAGGAAATCACAGGTCACAGATGTGTGAATATCTCTGTCTGCAGATAAAGGACACAGTATGAAAAATATGTCCAATATTGCTTCTCTTGAACTGTGAATGTCTTTGGTTCGTTGTGTGTGATTGTTAGAAAGATAAATATTTTTAATGTTATCATCATTCACAGTGCTGCTTCCATTGGTGTGGCTCCATTTGTCAAATCCATATTTATATTTTGTACGTTGTCAATGAGGATAGTGGTTCATACAGTTTAGGAATGATTCCTACAGGTTTGGATCATTTATTCGAGGTTTAGATCGGCTGCTAGAGAACGTCAAAAGGTGCCTGTACCACAAATGGCAACTGGAAACTGTATGGACCAGATATTTTTCAAAACATATTAATTAAACAATGACAGTAAAACAAACAGCTCCTCATCAGTCTCCTTTTCCCCCCACAAACTATTTCACATAATAATGGTGCTTTAAAAAATTATATAACATACATTTATTTGTGCAGTAGCGAGTTAAAAATGAAGTTGAGCCAGAGGGCGCTCCGCCCCACTGTGGTCGTACATCATAACACGCCTTCTACAGACCCAGAGATTTATTTTAAGCAGATGAAATGTGGTGCAGAAGCTGATCATTTGTACATTACAGTGTCTTTGTCTCGGTGCACAAGGAACAATATTCTGCTGGAGGTAATTCACACACAGCTGGGCCCTGAATTGGATGAGAGAGAGAAAAAAAATCAAAACACAAGTTCACAATTCTGCTCTTCTCAGGCTGCTACCAAGTGATGGATGACCTCCATTTGAATGCAAGGTGGCTAACATTAACATTTGTGCTGTCTTTAAAAAACGGTACTCTCCTTTCCATGAATGTAATAATACCAAGAGCACAGATGCATGGTCTCCAGGCTGCTACAGTCAGCATGTCTTGGTGTCCCTATCCCGCCCATAGATCAGGCCCTCTCAACGCTGTGAGATATGCAGCCGTGATGGAACTGTTGTCGTGGTTGCCATCTCACGGAACGTGAGAGGAGGAACCTGTGTGTAAAGGACGTACGTCATACGTCATGTGACGTATGTCATACCATGATGATAAGAGATTTGTCTTTCTCAAACCACGGTCTTCAGTGAAGTGGCTTGTGTGGGTCAAGTGGTTTTTATAATCCTGTGACGTGCACGTCCACAACAGATGAATTATTCAGACAATGGTGACTTAACGTGTAGCACATGGTACATGGCTGACTTCAGCAGGTCTGTTTTGATGTGGCTTGATTTACACATTCATGTGGATATAAATGAGCTTCTTGGGGAGGGAGAATGTGTTACATTACATTTAGTCATTTAGCAGACGCTCTTATCCAGAGTGACTCACAGTGAGTACAGGGACATTCTCCCGAGGCAAGTAGGGTGAAGTGCCTTGCCCAAGGACACAACGTCATTGCACGGCCGGGAATCGAACCAGCAACCTTCTGATTACTAGCCCGATTCCCTAACCGCTCAGCCACCTGACTCCCTGGTGTTCCCTGGAAGCCCTCCTCTACTCAGGTCCATCTGCTAACACATTACCACTGTAATATGCAGAGCGTCTCTCTTTGACATCTTTAACCCCCAGACTCTTTCCTGTGAGAGAGAGAGAGAGGGAGAGAGAGAAAGAGGGAGAGAAAGAGATATATACAGAGAGAGAGAGAGAGAGAGAGAAGAGAGAGAGAGAAAGAGAGGGAGAAAGAGAGAGAGATGGAGAAAGAGAGAGAGAGATGGGGGGAACAGAAAGAGAGAGAGAGGTAGAGAGAGGGAGAAAGATTTGATTTGAGAAAGCGAGACAGAGAAAGGTTGAGAGAGAGAGAGAGAGAGAGAGAGAGAGTACGTGCGCACAAGCATGTATGTGGGATGTTACTCTCTGGTCAGATTAGTTCATGGCCACAGATGGTAACTTGCAGCACGGGAGACATGAAAAGGGGAAGAAGTGGAGAGGAAAGAAGGTGTTAATATTCTGAGGCATGGAACGTATGTTCTCTTTTGTGCTCACTGTGGTCTGTGAGGCCTAGTGACATTATCAAATGGATTGACATTTCAAATATTTGCAGTGCTCAGCGGGTCCTAATCCGGCATAGGTGGACCACGGGCTTCTGCCCGTCCGGCCATGCATGTCCATTTAATCACCTCCACAGAAATGAGATCACACACCCTCTGCTCCCCAGACCTTTAAATATACAGCCCTGTGGGGAGAGAGCTGGAGAGATGCAACCAACCACAACATCAACACACATCTCCCCCCAAGAGCCCAAGCCTTTTCTTCAGCACGGCCACCCCGTACCGGCGTACCGCTGAACATATGGAGAGGAAGACAAGGAACTATTTTTAGAACCAGTATGGAAGATCAGAGACAGTAGAGCCATCGAAGAATCTGGCGCAGCTGAACTGGCGTTACTTGCGTGATGAGCCTGGTCTCGGAGTTTGAAAGTCGTAATAATCCACATTAATAATCCACATGTGGTTTCCGGGGTGATCACAGCAAAGCCTGCTGCTCAGTTCACCTGTTAAAGCTGGTGCTGAGGCAAAATGCAGTCAGATGTACCTTCATAAATAGCGGTGAAACTAATCTTGCCAAAACAGATTAAGGGCTGTAAGTGAACATGGCCCAATTTGCCATCTGCCTGCCCGCAAGTAGAGAGATGTTGGCGGGAGAAAAGAAAAAACGTCAGTAGATATTCAGTACCACCCATGAATGACAAGAACTGCTCTAAACTGAGTACAGAATACCAGGGAGGGCAGAGACTAGTTTTAGTATCACTGTCATGGTGAAAACATCAGTTTAATAGTAGTTTTCTTGTCAGGAAATGAGGTAATATTTTTTAAATAACTTAGTGCTTGTGGCTGTATGTGTTGTATGGGTGCATTAATTATACACTGTTTGTCAAACATCGTGAAAAAAACGTGGAAAAAAAGTCCAACTGCTTTGTGGACCTTCTCATGCTCCTTTTCCTCCTTCTCCACTCTGTTTACATTTGCAAGGTTGTCCTTGCAGAGAGGGCATCTGGATTGCCAATGTGCCTCTCAGTTCCTCCTTCATCAGCGCTAAGAGAGGGGCTGGTGGGATTTCCATCCTCATTCTCCCTCCCCGCTCCACGAAACAGACGTCGTTTGGCATCGACCTGGAACTTGATTTAACGCAACCTGTGCTCCTCACCAGACCGGCAGGTGAAGAAGAGGCCCACCACAGGAGAACAGCAGCTCTCCGGTCCGCAGGGGACTAACTCACATGACAACACTAGTCTTTTCAACCAATACATCAAAACAAACCCCCCTTTTCTCATAAAGCTGGAGTAGTCCGGGGGAGACAGTGTCCAAACTAGTGCCGGAAAACAGCTTCATTTGAGCTCCACTCAGCGGAAAAACAGAACACCGACAGCTCAGGCTTCTGCTCCGCTGATGTAATAACATGACGTTAAATACTACTTCCTCGTTCGTCGGCCTCCAGCTGCTTACGATGACATTGTGTTCGGCCTGATTGGTTGGGAGGAAGAGGTCCTAAGATGTTATGGCTTTCTATGGAGCTAGCAGATGAGCTAGCTGGCAGACACACCTGGAGCCAGAGTGAGAATTATACAACGACAATCGGGGGGGTCAACTTCTTCTCCAGGGCGTGTATCAACCAACCCGACCTGTTGTTTTGACCTCTTTTGGGGGGGGTCCAGGTCTTAATTAGGGGGGTCAGACCCCCCCCAAACCCCCCTGTAATTCGCCCCCTGCCTGGAGCCCAGACCCCGCTCACGGAGAAGCTCGTCCAGAAACACGTCCTCCAGCGTCCGAACGTCCTGGGGTTCCTGCTGTCCTGCATGGTTAAACAGCCCTAATGGGGATCCTCACAGAGCGTGACAGTGTTATCTCCTCTCTCGCCCAGACTCTTGCTTCTCATTGTTCAGAAAGCTGCTGCCAACCCGGAGAGAAATCTATCTATCTGAGCCTGAGGGCCCCCAGGCATCAGCCTTCGTGCCATACAATTAAAATACTGCAAGGCTGTCTGACTCTGAACCCTGTACTCAGTCAACAAATGAGGCGTACGAAGCAACACCTGAAAACAATTACATCAAAAGTGCAGCATATAGCTGATGTGATATCTCCACGTTGGTAGCATAGGTACGCCTACGACTTGCCCTGCAGCTACCATTTATTTATTAATTCCCTACCTTTATTTCATTTATTTTTTAGCCCTTTTTATAAAACATGATTAATATATCATAGCGCGCTACAAAGCTGAGGAAGCTTAAAAAGCTGCTTGTCTGTGTTTCTGTCCCCTTGAAAAGAGAAGGATCAGCACTATTTCATTTCATTCTGGAAGTGGAGCGAGTCAAACAGTCATCTGACTCTTTACATTTGCATGTTGAGCAAAAGAGGTCTGTATGGGTGTGTGTGTGAACGTGTGTGTGAGTGTGTGTGTGAGTGTGAACGTGTGTGTGTGTGAACGTGTGTGTGTGTGTGTGGAGTGTGTGTGAGTGGTGATGATAGCTACATGACAGGTAGACTCGATCCACCTTCTCTAAGCCATAATCACCAGCCACTGAACTTGAAAATAATCTGTGACATTGTCTCCTGGTTCTAGATCCGAGCTCCAGGTCTGGGTCGTGGCAGCAGCGACGGAGCCCACATCTCTCAGCTGACTCGTGGATCTCACAGGCTCCTCCTCAGACACCTATTTGTTAGCTGAGTCAGCATCCAAGGACAGGAGGCTGGCAGGCCGCATGGTTGATCCCAGGTAAGTGATTAGGTGACTGGAGACAAACTGAGAGAGTGTACCCCTCCGTGATTAAAGGCTGGAGCCTCTGACATGCCTGATAGCCCCATGGCTCCTCTGACCCCAAGTGGAGGGGAGATAAAGTGATGGTTTACTGTATTCCTCTCTGCTGTAACTCATAGGCTCAGGGTGAAACATTTGCAAGTTTCTGACACTCTGAAGTGCATTACTGGCCCAGACTGTCAAGGTGCTGAATGCTAGGAAATATACAATGAGTTGCCACGTTGGGATCATTGGGGATGAACTACCTACAGTTTAACACAGCAGTCTAGTCGATAGGGTGGCCATGTCGAGGCAGGCTCCCCAGATCAAATGGAAATCTACAATATCTCAAATGGTGCCATCGGCATATCCTGATGAGAGAAATTGACTTGAGTAGCAGTAAAAAATGTGTATAAGTGTTAAAGTGTGTGCCAAATGCAGCCACCAGCTGTTAGAACAACTAGCTCTGTGGATACACTAAATGTTTACTCGCTCAAATCAGTGACGCTAAGAGAGTTGCTCTGGACCTTCCGTTGCATTATGCATGGCTGTCAATGCTTGTCATTAATTCAGATGCGGTTTATGGAAATGTAGGCCTCTGTAAATGTGTATCAACACTGACAGCCGTTGTCTCAAGATACAGTCAGCCAACAGGTTCATCCGCCGTTCGGCTGATTGTTCCAGTAATCAGTCCGACACATCCCTTCGGCTGCTCCTTCTGCCACACTGTCGGCGTAACGGAAGCTGCATTATTCAAATGATCAATATTGTTATTGAAGAAATGAATGAAGGGCTTCGCTCCGTTGCCTTCTTTAGTTATAACTGAACCCCCTCGTCAACACGCGCGGAAGAAATCAGTCACTTTATGTGCTCCTCTGTTCCCGTGAGATTACGTAAAACGATCCTCAGGCGTCGCAATAACACAGGAGCCCAGCGGCACAACGACAGAAGCTGTAGGTTGACGACATCTGTAGCTACCTGTCAGTAAGATGGATCTCAGCACAGCACAGAACAACCCACGAACATATTTCAACTTATGAAAAAAAAATAGACGCGTTTTTTATTTTTTATTTTAAACAATGGGTTCTCCAGAGTCAATGCATCAGCTCTGTTCTGTCATATAATACTTATGGTAGTAATCTTACGGGCACTGAAGGAGAAAACAGACAGGATGGAGTGTTAACGCATTATGCTAAAGGAATCACAGTTTAGCACACAGTGACATAGTCAGTGTGCACCTTAGGGAGGAGAAGAGGATATGTGTGGAGTAAAAAAGGCTCATGATGACAGAAACACAGTGGCACTCTAGCTCTGCCTTTCCACAACGTTGACTAGCTCTGCCCTTGCCTCAACAGGGAACTATATTGAGTTGGAGCGAGGTTCATTGTTTGCTTGCCTCACGATACCAGCAGCACGTCTGTGATCTGTTCCTCCCTTGGAATTCAAGGCCAAGCTCAAGGAAATGGATCACTCCATGGTTGTTTACTCATTAGAGAGGGTATTGTGAAGCGTGACATTAACAACACCATCATCCCACTCCTTCCGTTTTTTTTGTTTATGCAGTGGACATTTATTTTAGGGGGGGGGTGAGTCGAAGATGATCCATCACAGGATGCAGTTAATAAAATTACAGCTCTCACCGGATCTCCTCTCACTTCCCTCTGATTCATCACCTGCCCCCTAGCCCATCCCAGCCACACCCCATCAGTCTTGGCCACTGGATGCTCCCAGTCTGCGAGAGAGCCAGACTTCAGGGAAATCAAAGGGAAAAACCAGTAATGGGATTTTGATTAGCAGACGCTTTGTGGTGGCATAAGCTTCCCCTCTGGTCTGGATGGGACAGTTGTAAATGAGCGTCCACTTCCTGCCTGGGGCCGCGGGGCTCATGTCAGGTGGCTACTGACCAGGAGGGCTGTAGTCGGCTTTGGCTCACTGCTGGGGGAGGCAGGGGCAGGAGGAGGCAAGGAGAGAAATGGAGGCGAGCTGACAAGGGAGTCAGGGAGAGGAAAACAGGGTGTGAGAGACTGGGCAGGTGGGAGGGGAGAGGCAGAAAGAGAGAAGCAGGAGGGGGGAGGCTGGGGGGAGAGAGAGGCTGGGGGGAGAGAGAGGCTGGGGGAGGGAGAGAGGCTGGGGGGAGGGAGAGGCTGGGGGGAGAGAGAGAGGCTGGGGGAGAGAGAGGCTGGGGGAGGGAGAGAGGCTGGTGGGAGGGAGGGAGAGAGACAGCTGCAGCTGCCTGAGGGTGACCTACAGGAGAGAGAGCAGCACATCTGTAAAGGCTGACAGGCCAATAAGGGGCCGACGTACCATTATCATCAACAGCAGGGGAACGCATCACCGCAAGATGTCCTCCCACACAGAACCCCACTCAGGGTGAATTAGGTTTCATCTGCCTTAACCAGCAGGGTAAATGTCCTGCAGCCTCTGTGCGTCTGCTTTTCCTCCGTGTGGCTGAACCTCATTGTCTGCAGACATGACTGTGTGTCTGTGCTCAGTACTGCAGACATGACTCTGTCTGTGCTCAGTACTGCAGACATGACCCTGTGTCTGTGCTCAGTACTGCAGACATGACTGTGTCTGTGCTCAGTACTGCAGACATGACTGTGTGTCTGTGCTCAGTACTGCAGACATGACTGTGTGTCTGTGCTCAGTACTGCAGACATGACCCTGTGTCTGTGCTCAGTACTGCAGACATGACTGTGTCTGTGCTCAGTACTGCAGACATGACTGTGTGTCTGTGCTCAGTACTGCAGACATGACTGTGTGTCTGTGCTCAGTACTGAAGACATGACTGTGTATGTGCGCAGTACTGCAGACATGACTCTGTGTCTGTGCTCAGTACTGCAGACATGACTGTGTGTCTGTGCTCAGTACTGCAGACATGACCCTGTGTATCTCATTTGACCACGATCCACATACCTGTGAAACAAACAGTAAAACATGCTACGAGTGGGGGGGAGAAACGTTTCCCCGCTCGTTTCCACGTTAACGGTGGAGTTGATCTGTGTCTCCAGATTGTGATGAAACGTGATTCATGTGGATGTTTAATTATCCCGGCCAGTGGGTGGTAGAGTAACTGATACACATCTCATTTTTTGGGCATAATGGTACTTATTGTCTCATTTGAAAATGAGATATCAGCCATACAATAAACATTAGACGATGAAAGGGAATCTTTGATCAAACCCTCAAACTCAATCATATACTACTGACTTGGTTTACAACCACGAATCCATTTAAACAACGTTTCAATCCCTAAGGAGCAGAGTTGAAATAGTGTCTATGTCTCACATTTTCAATTTCCTGATACAGGTTATCACCAAGTATGTGGTTGGAGTCAAAGGGACCATATTGAGTTTTTTATTGTTCCTATCGCCAGGCCGAGCCCCCATCTCAAACATAAAAAAGCCTTACAACCACATCCACAGTCTGATTCCATAAAAATGGTGTTCAATTATTACATAGCTTCAGGGTATGGTAGGTCTACAGAGGTTTTGTCATTCCAGGAAATAAGCAAGTACAATAGAGTGAGTATGTTGGTCTAAAGTGGAGACAGATTAGATTGTGCAGACACCAGGAAACTATAATCAGAACATGTCGAATAGTTTTAGGAAAACGCTGCTGGAAGTGAAGCAATACCTGGGTTTGGCAAACGGCCAGTATTTGGGTGTGTGAGGAAATAATCATGATCGTCTTTATCGATCTAGTTTGATGTATTCATTTAGAACATTTGTCCTTTACAAATAGGAAAGTAAAACCAGACTTGCCCCTGGACCAGCACCACTGGAACAAACATACATCAATGTGTAACACAATTTCAATTTGACCACAAGAAAAAAAAATGGTTAAACAACCCAAGAACAGGGCCATAAATCCAGTGCTACAATTATACAATGTGTTTATCAGTATGTTGCGAAGAAGACGCTATTTGTCTGTCCGACCCAGGAGAGAAGCCCATCCTCATTAGGGAAAGACATTAGGGAGGAAATAAATAAAAAAGGAGGGAACGTGATGGAGGAAGAGAGGAACAGACTGCCAGGCGGCTCCGTTTGAAGCCTCATTACTTGGAGTGTGCTTTCTCTCCCTCCCTCTCTCTCTCTCTCTTTCCTTTAGTCTCTCTCTCTCTTTCCTTTAGTCTCTCCCTCCCTCTATCTCTCTCTCTTTCCTTTAGTCTCTCTCTCTCTCTCTCTCTTTCCTTTAGTCTCTCCCTCCCTCTCTCTCTGTCTCCTTTAGTCTCTCCCTCCCTCTATCTCTCTCTTTCCTTTAGTCTCTCCCTCCCTCTCTCTCTCTCTCTCTTTCCTTTAGTCTCTCCCTCCCTCTCTCTCTCTCTTTCCTTTAGTCTCTCTCTCTTTCCTTTCTCTCTCCCTCTCTCTCTCTTTCCTTTAGTCTCTCCCTCCCTCTCTCTCTCTTTCCTTTAGTCTCTCCCTCCCTCTCTCTCTCTCTTTCCTTTAGTCTCTCCCTCCCTCTCTCTCTCCTCCCTCTCTCTCTCCTCCCTTCTCTCTCCCTCCCTCTCTCTCTCTTTCCTTTAGTCTCTCCCTCCCTCCCCTCTCTCTCTTTCCTCTCTCTCTCTCCCTCCCCCTCTCTCTCTCTTCCTTCCCTCTCTCCTCCCTCCCTCTCTCTTTCCTTTAGTCTCTCCCTCCCTCTCTCTCTCCTTTCCTTATCTCTCTCCTCCCTCCCTCTCTCTCTCCCTCCCTTTCAGTCTCTCCCTCCCTCTCTCTCTCTCCTCTCTCCTTTCAGTCTCTCCTCCCTCCCCCTCTCTCTCTCTTTCCTTTAGTCCTCTCCTCTCCCTCCCCCTCTCTCTCTTTCCTTTAGTCCCTCTCTCCCTCCCCCTCTCTCTCTTTCCTTTAGTCCCTCTCTCTCTCCCTCCCCCTCTCTCTCTTTCCTTTAGTTTCTCCCTCCCCCCTCTCTCTTTCCTTTATCTCTCTCCCTCTCTCTCTTTCCTTTAGTCTCTCTCTCCCTCCCTCTTTCATTTAGTCTCTCTCCCTCTCTCTCTTTCCTTTAGTCTCTCTCCCTCTCTCTCTTTCCTTTAGTCTCTCTCTCCCTCCCTCTTTCTTTCGTCTCTCCCTCCCTCTCTCTCTCTCTTTCCTTTAGTCTCTCTCTTTCTCCCTCTCTCTTTCCTTTAGTCTCTCCCTCCCTCTTTCCCTCATAGGAATGAAGTTAAATGGTTCCCAGTATTGCAGTTGTCGGTCACTAAACTGTAATACACTGTACAGCACAAAACCATCTGCTATGTGATGTATCAGTGCAGAGGAATAACAAGCAGATTTGCTTTATTCTTGTGGCTGGCAAAAGATAAACCAGCCTGCTGCATGTCTTGGATAGAGGGATTTACAAGCACTTCAGAGCCCAGAGCCCTAACAAGTTTGGATCTAGTGATCGGTAACCTTATTCCCAGATGGGGGCAAAAATCTTCAGAGTTGCAGCCACAACTAATCAATACAAGAGAAGCAGATTAATAGATTTCCAATTCAAACATTCTTCTAGTCTCTTCTCTAATGACCAGGAGGGGGGTAATTCAAGGTGTCGAACATGAAAAGGCACTCTGAGGTAGCTCAAAGCCACAATTTCATCATATCACAGACCCCCTCCCCCTCCCTCCCCCCCTCCCTTCCCGTTTCATTCTTTGGGAACACTTTAAAAAGTCATCAGGTCTGAAGCCTGATGACTGTCAGACATATTGTCCGATATTTTCTTAGACAAAGCACTTATATTGAAATCTCAATTACATTTTTTGTGGAATTTCATTGAGCCTAATGTCTTTATCTTTACCTCCTAAGTATAGTTTAATTCATTTGTCGATTTATTGATCAGAAAGAAGGAAAATCGAGTCTTGTCTGTTGGAGGAACGTGGTTATATTTATAAAATGAAACGTATTTTTCCCTTTGGAAATGGCCTGATTTATATACCGAAGAAGGCTGTTCTTATTTCATGTGAGCAAACCTGGAATTTCCTGTATGGTGAAAATAGCAACAGAACTCATTGATTGTCCTCGTTGCTAAGCTTTCTATTCATCTCCAGCATCAACACAAAGATGCAGAGTGTGGCAGTTGAGGAATCTCACAGGGTTGCTCTGAGCATGTTCTCAACCCAGATTCCTCAAAATACATTTTCTGTCTTTTCAGACGGTGTGTACCAACTGAACAGTTTTTCTTGGTCGTGTGTGTGTGTTTGTGTGTATGGGAGCATGTGTGTGTATGGGTGCATCATGCTTGTGTGTGTGTGAATGGGATCGTGTGTGTGTATGGGAGTGTGTGTGTGAGTGTCTATGGGAGCGTGTGAGTGAAGTGCCTTGCCCAAGGACACACGTCGTTTTTTCACCGACCAAGAATCGAACCGGCAACCTTTTGATTACTAGCCCGATTCCCTAACCGCTCAGCCACCTGACTCTCTTCTCTTCCCTCTAAACCGTCATCTTCCATATGACTAGGACAGGAACAGACACCTCTCGCTTGGCAAGGCTTGTGAAAGGGATGTATTTTAAGGCTTCACACGGAAGCAAAACCTTCAGCGCTGATTTAGCACTCCTGTAAGTTCTTTGTGACGTTTATTTTTATCACATGATACAGTCATTGAAGGCCAAGAACCCAGTGTATATATTATTATGCTCACCCTAGGTAACATGTCACATTTATTTCGTCTCAGATTTGAAGACCTGTCAACGTTAGAGTAATTTAGGTACTGATTTAGCAGTGTTCTGATCCAGTCTTCACAGATATTCCTGAGAGGGTTTCTTTAGCGTTCCCTTGGAGTGTGTGAAATAACCAGGCACTAAAAGACATACACAGTCTGCCGCTACGAACCAGAACATTTGGGAAATGGGAGCCGTCTCCTTGGTCATTTACAGGTGACAGACATACATGCCAAAGCAACCTTGACCTTCTTTGTGACATGTTCTAATTTTGCCTGAAAGGTAATTGGAGCGATGATGGATGTCTTGCTCTTTTATTATGTTGATTCATCCACTGAATTGCAAACTGTCTGTCAAGGTTTCTTTTTATAATGCTCCATCACCAGGTTTGAATAGTAACGATCCTCTTAAATGGCTTTAATCGATGCCTGGAGCAGAAATAAATTATTAGGGGAAAAGCTATTGAGGTCAAATGGTTCCCGCCTGCCCAGTTATTACCACCTCTTCAAGTTAAAGTTAGGTTGTCAGGAATGTGGCCATGACTCTCAATCTACCCTTGCAGGAGTTCAAGTTCGTTTGCACCATCCAAACAAAGTGCAGATATGGATATAGAGGGAACGTCTTTCAGCTGGTAATTGCACACCGTTAGGTATGACTTACGGCCTCTCTGAAACGAAGCTGAGGCCATATAGCTGGAGGCACGGCGTTCAATATCAGCACACAGGGCACGGCTGCAGCAGCCCGCAGAGCCGATCCGAGCCATGCAAGCCAGGGACTCAATAACAGATGACGGTGTCCTGTTTCCAGTAGTGTGGAAAATGAAGGCTGCGGGTGGAAGTGAGAGAAATCATCTGGCCGTCCCCTGAGCCTGTTGAGCGTGGAGAGGGGGGACGCGTTTTCCCTCCTTCTCCTGGTGACACTGACTCCATTAGCATAAGGTAGCGACAGGTCCCTCTGCGCCTCTGTCTCCCTGGCTCTGTCTGTCGACGCGTCTGTCTATCCATCCCCGTCCGTCCTGTGGGAGGGCAGGTGTGGGGCCCTCCAAGGTTGGCCAAGGGGACCCGGGGGTGCGGAGGAGATGGACGGATGACAGGCTGTGACCCTCTCCTCGGAGGCTCCGGGGGCGGCTCGCGTCCCCGTGGCTCGGAGGAACGCGGCGGGGCAGGGGAGGTGTCTCTGAGACGTGTTGCTCCTGCCAGCGCTCGTGATGAAGAGAGGCAGACCCGTCTGAGCTCGCTGGGACGAGAGTCTCTGTGCAAATCAGCTGAATTCATTTACCCCTCTCAGACAGAGACGGATGTGAGGCGTGTGTGGAAGATGGACGGGTCTCTGACCTCTGGTATAAACCCTGCAAAGTGGGGGGAGCAAAACGTCAGCGAAGGTCAAAAAGCCCTCCTCTGTTTTGAGTCTCCGAGTTCAGAAGTCCAGGCTATTATTCAAATTGCCTTTTTCTTTTCTTTTTTTGTCACATGCCTGGAAATGCTGAGGTGAACTGTCTTTCCTACAGAGAAGGAAAGACTATTACCTCTCCATTTCCACGTGTTAGGGAACGTGCACATGGGCAGGAACACCTTTACAACCACATCCGACATTCTAGACATTCTAACTGCACGTTCACACTGATGAACTCGTCACTCTGCATCTCTGACATTTAACTTCCCTGCACATGTAGTCCAAGTGAAACTGGCGGAGCAGGGAGTTTAACTGCGCCGGCAGAATTCACATCATTATGAAAGCGTGGCCGATTAGACTGTTGCTTGTCAGAATCCAGGACATAAAAGAGAAGCCCAGGAGTCATTTAAGAAGAGGACGAGAGAGAAAGGACGAGAGAGAGAAGAGAGGAGGACGAGAAAGAGAAGAGAGGAGGACGAGAGAGAGAGAGAGGAGGACGAGAGAGAGAAGAGAGGAGGACGAGAGAGAGAGATACGAGAGATATACGAGATGATGCTCTATCGATACTCGTCTATATGACTCGATATCTACTCTCTCGTACTCATATCTCTCTCCTCTCTCCTAGCTATCTCTCTCCTCTCGATATACTCGCTACTAGCTCTCATCGTACCCTCTCGACTCTCTCTCTCTCCTCTATCCTCTCTCTCTCTCCTCTTCCTCTCTCTCTCTCCTTTCTTCCTCTCTCTCTCTCCTCTCCTCTCTCTCTCTCTCTCCTCTCTCTCTCTTCCTCTCTCTCTCTCTCTCTCTCTCTCTCTCTCCCTTCGCTCTCTCTCGACGTCTTGTGTGATCCTCCTTTGTCACATTTGATCTTTTTCTTATTCAGCCTACAATTAACAGGTGGATTCATGCCTCCAGTCTACACCAGTAGGAACAGCACTCAGCAAGACACTTCCTGTCTTCCCGAAACACCTCCACATCCAAACACATACACACACAATAAGAGATCACCGCACCATGCTGTTTGGCACCTTCATCCTAAATGTCTGGCTGAGCAAGACTCACCACATCCTATCAGAGACAAGGGAGGGAGTCATGGGGTCTTGTGAGTAGCCAGCAGGAGAAGAAAGAAACGTCAGTTTCAGAAAGGTGTCCTTGTAAAACCTAGCATCACAGTGCACTCTCTTCTTTATATTCCGAGCCGTCCCAAAACATCACTTTGATGTATCAGTGAATGCAACAAGAACAGGGCCTTTGATCATGGGATAGTCAGGAAGTTCATTTGTAAAAAGGCTCACACACTGTACTCCTTCACAGAGCATTGTGACTCTTAACAGGTGCTGACCTTTTATTTTAGTTAGATCACATGACGAAAACATGTAATTGCACTTCCAAATCCAGCTGACAACTTAACATCCCATTCACGAGAGACACCAAAGGATGACGAATCTAAATGATTCATCATTAAAAGAACACATCTTTCTTCCTCTGGAAATTGAGTTTTATGATGTCTTGTGAAATTGACTGGATGCCAGTGAAGTCAGTCTGACGCCGTTTTCGGAGCGCATAAAAAGTTGCTTTAGCCTCTCCACGAGATTATAAAGGAGTGAAGTCAGCACACCTTAAGACTCTGAAGGGCTGTGCCAAATGGGCCATCAGTGGCGAGCGAGAGGGCAGGCGCATGGTGAGGTATTCATGGACAGCCTGCCCCTGCTCGTGCCTGTCCTGCTTTCCCGCCGTCGATATTGCACACCTCAGCTTGAGGACTAATGAGGGAGCACTCTCACTAACCAGGGCCAGCTGAGTAGGGCCTCGCCTCGGGCGGAATAGGATCCTCAATAAACGCTCTCTATCAATGCCTCGGACGAATCGCTGTTTCCTGGTGCTGTGTGATCATGCAGTGTAAAGATTGTCTCCCTGGCCACCTGCTGTTCATCTAAGATACAGAACAGACAGAGTCTGTTGCGGGCCTATTTATGTCTTCTTTAACCCATTACTTAGTAACGTCGCACATGTGATCGTTCGAATGCGGGTCTCACAGGTAACGTTGCACATTCCAACTGACTATTTTCCGATAGACAAAAACTATATGACAAACGCTATTAGTATAGCCTCAAACTGTACAATGATGAGGCTAACAAGTAGCTAACACTAGCAAATAGTAGCATTGCTAGCTACGAGTAGCCTATAATGCTAGGTTGCTAGGTAATGGAAGCCAACTAAAGCTAGCTAGCTTCCGTTTCGGAAGAAAAAAAACCTCACGCTCTGGGGATCGTCGGAAATATTTAGAACTCACGCTTCCCTGTTTATTTCTCTGTCTTTGTCCCTGTCCTTGTCTCGCTCACCTCAGTGCCCAGAATCCCAGGCCAGTAACGCCCTACGAATGGTGCCACTTGAGCAATCAAATTTCACAGCCAATCAACACTTGACTTCTTGCCGACTTCTCATCACTTTGATTGGATGCAAACTGTACTAAACTGTAACTGTGCACGAAAGTGGTGTCAAATAATAAGACTAAAATCTAACCTTGAAATCACTTTAAACCTTTTTATATCTGTTTAATATTTGTGCTGTCTCTGAATATAGCCTACTCCAATGCTTTCTTAATATTCTAGATCACAAATGTATTTTGCCTACATTTGTCCTAAAACATCAACTGTATCTGCCTTTGCTTATATATCAGCCAATGTCAAGTTAACTAAAGATTTTAACACAATTGAGAATGGCAGAGCGAGAGTGCTAAAGAACCTCAACATATTAGACCTAGAATCAGAAAAATAAAAGTACTTTGTTGTGCTTCTCTCTGTGCGTAATGAAATACTTTATTTCTAGTGAATAGGCTTTGAGATATGACTGAGGAGCCTGAAGCCTTTATTTATTCCTGAGGTATTGTCAGTGTTCTCCCCTCCCATGATCTCTGGCTGAATAGGGCTTGTAAGAAAAGCTTCTTCAAGCAGAACAAAGACCCACATTAATCATTCAGAAACAGCCTCGCCTGTCTTCAGGGATTCAACAGGACTCAATGCAAAATCTGTTAAAAGAAATAGTTTTAGAGACTCCTCCAAAGGTCAACTAGACGGAGAAAGTGATAAAAGTCTGATGAGATAGAGGTCTACGAGACAAAGCAATATTGTTTACTGTCTTTCTGCGACCTTTCTGAATCCCTCAGGTGGACTAGTGCCTAGTTGGGAATAGTACTTGTTGACCCAGGCAAGAACCACCACCGGCACATCACTTCATGCTAATACTCCAGCATTTCCCTCCCTAACATAATGACCTTTGGATGTTTAGGCTCCGGCTGGGTGTAGAAGTAGGCTCTTCAAGCCTCTGAAGTTCCTCTTCAACTTGAAGGCCACAGCAGAAGCAAATGTGAGGGTGTGGAGTGTGTCAGACTTAAGGGCTTCCTCCCTTATCGGAGAGACAAGGACACTGATTACACCCTCCTCATCAAGGCCACTCAACACAGGCGCTCCGAAAGAGTTGTCAATTAAGCCCACAGACCTCTTCTGTTTGGAGTGCGCCATACAATTCCTAAGAATGAACTCAAACGATTCGTACGTTCTCACAGACAAGTTTCAAGTGCATCGCCTGTACGAGGAGACATTCTGGTACGAACACGTCGACATTCATTTGAAGGTCGTCACTATATTGGCAGACATAGCATTTCTCAAATGGAGACATAACCACCAACTGCATTGTTCAGAATATAAGCACTGTATTCTGATGAATATTTCTCCCTGATATGAAAATATTATGGTTGATGATCTTGTTATGGTTATCTTCTGTTTCTAACCCTGCAGATGGGAGTTGATTAATGACGGTATTTGATCTGATTATGCGGGTGAAAGGCTTATAGGTTCAGGTGTTGTCATGGCCTCCGGGAATGAATCCCAAAGTTATTGCTTGTAATAAGTTTCCAAAGATGGCGACAACGGCAATTCCTGCTTGCTGTTGCTCAAATAATACCAACTCCAAAGTGTTCCCAAGACGCATAAGTAGTTGAGATTCTGCAGTCTGAGAGTGGTTTGAAATGGCTTTTTAGGCTGAATAATTTACAGTATACCGGAGTGTTGGTACAGTATGCAACAGTCACGTGCAAGGAAGTCACAAAGAGTTCTGTACAGAAGCTTTTAAACTGTGTTTTAGCTCGAGTGAATTTATGTAACACTTTCTTCTGCTGTCTCTTTCTTGCTTTCCTCTTTCTGTCATTGCAGTGGGGCTTTAACCTGATTTTAATTCTTCATAGCACTTCCAGACTCATTTGTGTGTGTGTGTGTGTCAGTGTGTGTGTGTGTTTGTGTGCGTGTGTCAGTCAGTGTGTGTGTTTGTGTGTGTGTGTTTGTGTGTCAGTGTGTGTTTGTGTGCTTGTGTCTGTGTACTCCCTCAGCGCTTCACATTTCTCGCTTTAGTCTGCTAATTAACATTGGTGGAATGAGGAACTCTAATGGAATTACACTTTAACGATGTTCGGCATTTTTATGACGGTAATTAATTAGATCAGTGTAATCTCCAGCTCCCCAAAATCTTCTTGCAAAAACTGCATCAACACGAAGCACCCTCCACTCCCTTCGCATCATAAACACCAGTTAAGGTGCATCTATGCTCTGAGATAGTCTTGTCTAATGCCTTGCCTTTAAATGGAGGAAAGACGGGCACTGGGCCATATCCATTTGACGAAAACGAGAGTAGACTAGCATACTTAATGCTGAATATGAACGTAAGTCAATCTCTCCCGTCTTTATCACCGATCACAAAGTTGGGACGCGCTGAAACCGCTTTATGAAATCTTCCCCGGCATCTTCTCTGATTGTTTGTGCAAGCTAATCCTTTCTTAAGATCCTTAAGTGGATAATAAACTTGCATATAGCTCTTGAGCTTCGGGAATTATCTATTTGTGACATTTTAAAGGTCTCCACGGAAAATCATAACCATATTAGCATACATAGCTTCATCAGAGGTTCTAAGGTCGTTTTAAATGTAGCCTACTTTAAGTGTGCATTACATGCTCAAATTGAACTATCCGCTTACTTTCGATTTACATTTGTTGCAACCAGAATCTTTCGGAGCAGCCAACTTTGTGAACCTGATGCAATCTTCCTCCGATCTCTGGATCCACACACAGCGTGAATACATATTGATTCATGGATCCTCTTGTTTTCAATTTCTATTTACAATGCGGCTGTCAAGTGTATGGTCACCCCTGGAAGTGAAATATATGCTCTGTGTTTTGATAATTGACATTCCTCACGCTACGCCAAGGCAACTGGAAACAAACACTGTAAATGAGTCAGTCACATGGTGAAAACGACCTTGCTTTATGACTTAAGTGCTTCCCGCCTTTTCTCGTCTGATCTGCCAATTCGATCTATCACTCTAATGATGTGGCAAAGGGCCCGCCCAATCAAGCTCAATTACTTTTAAGCTCATTAGTGACTGACAACACTGCAGCTATACGGCTAAGCTACGGCTAAGCTACAGCTAGGCGGACAAAGTTGAGCTTCACATGTCAAAAGGAAGCGAAACAGCTCATTTAACTATCTACCAGTGGTAGCGCGAAAGACAAGGCTCTACTGATGAAGCGTTGGCTATCTCGCAGAAGCCAATGCTTCACCTCCGCTCGAATGAATCGTGGTTACTTACCACAGGTTCATGAATAATATTGATTGACTTAAAAGCACATTCTGGTGATTGATACACCATTGTGATATACAGTATCTGTAGATGTGGCATCTTGAGCAGACTTGATGAACCTTGAAAATCGGAGGAAACGCAGGCAGGCTCAGAGCTGTGACAACATAAGTTATTGCCTCTCTACACTAATCCATGTCATATTTGAAAATAAATTAATCAGAGTAAGTGAGGAGATATGATAGGGGGACTCAAACTGGAACCCCCAGCAACATGACAAGCCAGGGACAAATCTATGTTAGGGGGAAGAATGTCCATGCTCTCATGTTGTTTTGGACTTCAGCCCAAAACATCCAACTTCCCTGATGCTTAGTTTTTTTCCATTCAGCCAATAGTTTGTCTAAAGCGTCGAGGGGGAGAGGGGCGAGGAGGAAGCGGTTCTGTTATGATTGGCCTCTGTGTCCAGGGGATGGGCCACAGCCTGCCTCTCCACACCACAGATGGTGCCCCTCAACCCCCTCAGCCCCTTCCTCCATGCCCGGCCAGTAGGCATATTTCACCCAGCGCCCAGCCTCTTTCTCAGCCCACCTACAACCACTAATTCCTGCAGAGGGAGGAAAAGCTATGTCCTCCATTTTGCTCTCCTCTTAAAATCCTCTCCTCCTCTCCTCACCCTCTCATGTCTTCTCTTTTGTGTACCCCCCCCCCTCGTCTTTCTCTACTCCTCCTCTTCCTCCCTTCCATTGATCCTCTCTATCTCCTCCTAACTGCACCGATGTTTTACTTGCTTCCAGTGACCCCCCTTAATGTGCGTTTGGCTGTCACACTGACACTGCTGCAGGGAGCCTCACGGCCCTTAATCAGACGAACAGTAGATTAGCCTGCTGCTCGTTGGGGACCGGGTTTTAGAAATGCACTTGGGACTGCTGAACAGTCCACTTGAAGTCTTTACAAGATTTATAGAGGCTCGCTTCCTGTTAGAGTCTGTGTGTGGAGGGAAATTGGACAAGGCGCTATAGCGAAATACTTTGTTTGCTTTGCATGCGTTTCTTGTTTTCGTAGATAGAGCGGTATGATGCTGTGAAGGGGGTCTCTGGTTGTAACACAGCCACTGGTACTTACAGCTGTCGGATGCCTTCATTACAGTCATGGAAGCTTGGAGAATCCTGCTGACTGCGTATGAACTAAAGTCTTAACGTACCACGGCCCTTCTAAAGAGTGTCTGTGAAGATTCCCAGTGCCTTGTGTCTGCAGTAAGCCTTCACTCCACTCTCCACCTTTTATGTGGAATATAGCTAATCTTTCCCGCAACGGGGGTAGAAATGTTGAAATGTTTAAGCAGTCTAGCCCCAAAATAAACGAACTTCATTAAAAATGGAAATCTTGCTGTGGATTAGTAGGAGAGGGGCTCATTCTGCCTGCGGGGTTTCTCTCGTACAGACTCATCGCAGACTCAGCATACAAAATGGTGTCAGTTCTGCTAATTGCCCCCAAGTCCCTGTCCAGCAGTGTGGCTCTGACTCCTCTCTCTCCTCCCAGTGACTAATCTGCACACGGGGTGAATCAGCGCCACTGTGCTGTTTCTATAACAAGGAAAACTACCCTGTGAGTGTGTCAAGACGATTCAGCGTGCACTTGTCGGTTTAATCGTTGTCTGATGATTCGTTATGAAACGTTTAAGCTTCACAAATTGAAGTTAGGATTAGAAAATAAATATTTCTTTAGGGGGAGGTTAGATTGGTCTATATTGGTCTACAAAAAAAGATCACCCTCTTTTCTCTCTCTCTGACGTACAAGCACATTCACAGTGTGACAGACAGCTAAAATATGGATTGGGTCAAGGAACTGTTTTCCAGACACAGTGTTGTCCTTATAAAGGTCGATCATCAGTTTTGCTGTGCTCCTCTGACACGCACTGACCACAAATGTCCCTCCTTTTCCAGGGGGTTAGGTTATCCTCTCCTGCAGCAGGCTAAGTAATGTGGGCCGAAAGCAAACAGATGTGTCACCACATTATCAGGTCGCTGAGGAAGCATGACGAGGCCACTTGTCTGAGGGGGAACAAGCGCAATTTTAGAAAACTCAAATGATTCATCTGAGGGAAAGAGAGTCATTTGTCTGTGTCAGACTTTATGCGATGCTCCCAAACACTTTGCCTAGCTCCCCAACTTCCCTGTCTTCAGGCCTGTAATGCTAAATCAATCAAGCCTCCCCATGCAGGAAAGTGCAGAAATAAAGAGACAATGAAGTGGAATGAGGAAAAGCAGGATTGATAGCATCAGAATGTTCGGGGACAGGTTGCCGTGGCGCCGACGAGGCTCCGTCGAAGACTGCACACTTCAAGCAACAATGCTGAAATAGAAGCATGTTGACAAGTGAGGTAAAGGCAATTCTGTATTGGATTCCGTGCTTGTACATAGAAGACATTTCCTTATGTTTATTTTATTATCAGCCATACAACCAAAACGATGCCCCTTGATCTGATAGGAGGGGTATACTGGACAGCGTATTCATATACTGAAACCGAATATGCTGGGAGGGAGTGTGTCTCCTAAATGAATACAATGTCAAATATGAAATGTGTGAGGAACATCAAGAAACATTGTCTTCCAACAGCTCAAGGCTTTAGCATATTAGAGATGTGGGCATTGGGGTCTCAAACCCTACACTTTGATCAGTAAGTCCACCTTGCTTTGGAGTGTTACAGTGTTCTTTAAAGCTTGAATTTTATCTAAAGTATCCTTGGTTAAGAATAAGATCCAGTCATGGCTGTTTGAGGATAAAACTCAGGCTCTGGCAACTTAGGGGTCAAACAAGCTGAGTGACCAATCAGCCTTCATCAGTTGCCCTGCTTGTCCAATTATGTACAGGTTGAGGGAAAACATCCAGCAGAGATTGCTTTCATCAATATCCTTTGATTTTGGCCTCACACACTTCTATTTATATCCTTTAGTTTAAGCACCAATTTCCCTTTCTACTCTTTGCTTGTAAATCAAACAAACAAACAAACACACACACACACACACACACACACACACACTAACACACACACACACACACACACACACACACACACACACACCACACACACACACACACACACACACACACACACACCACACACACACACACACACACACACACACACACACACACACACACACACACGTAGCTGGTCTAAGCTGTCATTTGCACCATCAGAGAAATGTATTGAGCATCAACAGACCTCAAACCAGAGGTCTTTGAAGAAGACTGAAGACAGGCATCTGCTCCTCAACCACAGACTGTTTAGTGTCCAGCTCATTCTAGCGAATGAAAAATGAGAGGACATCCAAGAGGAAGGGCACTCTCCTTTTATCCAAAGTGAGAACAGGCTCTCACAGATTAGAATATCCGAGTGCTTTCTTGGCCAGCTTCGTCAATGATCATGGCAGTCCTTGAACACCATTTGATAGACTTGGACATCTGTGTCAATGTCAGAGAGTGCTTGGCAAGAAAGATACCTTATTGTCCAGGGGTTGGACATTTCTGGCTTTTGTTCAGGGGTCTAATTATGAAAGAAAACACTTTCTGTTGATCAACATCTGTCGTTAACTTTATTTTTCAAGTGGGTGGAAGTTGATTGCTGCTTTATAAAGTCACACTGTTTCAAAGACATGCTAGTATTTCGAAGCCTACAGCACTCTTCAGAGAAAATTCCAGATTGGACTTGCAAGGCCCTGTGAGGTACTCATCGCTCATATCAGACAGCGGAAGTGTCCAAACCTAAGATGTAGATGATGTATACAAAACTAGACGGAGTCCTTCTAAGTTGTTGACAGAAATGTGTGGCTATTAGCATGGTAAACCTTGGGAGTATTTTTGTCTCTATATACTAAAATAACTCTTTCTACAAGTCTCAACTCCTGTCTTTGATCTCATCCAGTTAGCAGCAGATTGCTCCTACGTCGTTCATATGGTGACACAGTGGGATTCTGGGTAATTTAGCACCTTTTGCTGCCTTCACTCTGCATGACAACTAAGAGAACAAAGCCTTGACACAAGGAGCACATCCCACGTTCAGAATAAGTAAAAAAAAATATATATATAAGATGAAATTACATCCAGGCCGTGTCCCGTATCTGGGGGTAAAGATCCTGGCTTCAGTACGACCAGAGAGAGGAAAGTGTTGAGGACAGCTCCCCTGCACACAGGAGGGTTCTCTGAGCTACGGCCCGGGACCAGGGGGTCCGTAGGGGCCTCCTGCCGGCCTGTGGCTGGAGCAGGTGGCCCTCGTCACACACGGAGGGCACCAGCTTGACACAGCGCCCCGCAGGACCAGGGACCAGGACCCCTGGTGCCTCCGTCCCTCATTTACACCCCGTCACCTGGAGACATTCTTCTCGACGCAGTGTTTCTGTTTTAAAATCACAGATGAACATTTAATGACACGTGCTGATGTAATTCCAATTAACATGCAGAGATTTACTCATCTTTAACTTAGGGTGAGGGTGAATGGAGCGGGTTGGTCTGAATGTTTAAACAGAGACAGCGGATTGGTCTGAATGTTTAAACAGAGATCCTGGGAGAGGTCAGGAGTAGGGGAGACCGGGGATGATTGTAACATGTGTTACACTTGCGTCACGTTGCATCAGTGACTCAACCTAAGGTGCTGAGTTTCGTACTGAAAATGGTGTCAGTCAAGGACTAAAAGAGATTATGTCCATCCTTCACATACACCATCCAGAAAGCAGACTGTGTAAACAAATCCTCCAGCTGCACGACACAGATGCACAGCAAAGACTCAGTCTTCATTTGCACCTTTTGATTACATTTCTTTTTTGGAGTGCAAAGAATCCAGACGCTCATATTACAGTCATGGCAGCATTATGGGAGATCACTGTCACTGTCTCTAGCAGCCAGTCACCTCAGCAGACTAGATCACATCAGTGTGGCACCCAGCCCAGCATGCCTAGCCCAGCCTAGCCCAGCCCTGCCCAGACCAGACCAGCATGCCTAGCCCAGCCCTGCCCAGCCTAGCCCAGACCCAGACCAGCATGCCTAGCCCAGCCCTGCCCAGCCTAGCCCAGACCAGCATGCCTAGCCCAGCATGCCTAGCCCAGCCCTGCCCAGCCCAGCCCAGACCAGCATGCCTAGCCCAGCCCTGCCCAGCCTAGCCTAGCCCAGCCCAGACCAGCATGCCTAGCCCAGCCCTGCCCAGCCTAGCCCAGACCAGACCAGCATGCCTAGCCCAGCCCTGCCCAGCCTAGCCTAGCCCAGCCAGCCCAGACCAGCATGCCTAGCCCAGCCCTGCCCAGCCTAGCCTAGCCCAGACCAGCATGCCTAGCCCAGCCCTGCCCAGCCTAGCCTAGCCCAGACCAGCATGCCTAGCCCAGCCCTGCCCAGCCTAGCCTAGCCCAGACCAGCATGCCTAGCCCAGCTCTGCCCAGCCTAGCCTAGCCCAGCCCAGCCCAGACCAGCATGCCTAGCCCAGCCCAGCCCAGCCCAGCCCAGCCTAGCATGCCTAGCCCAGCCTAGCGCAGCCCAGACCAGACCAGCATGCCTAGCCTAGCCTACCACAGGCTGTAAGGTTCAACTGGTGGTAACCTTAAAGAAAAGGCAGCACCTGTCGAGTCTAGTACGCTCTGGACCCACAACAAGGACAGACAGTTGAATAAGAGTCCGTAATAAGGGCTCAGGACCACCGTGGCTGTGTGCTAATGAAAGCCAGCACATGGTCGGCTTGCCGTCCGAAACTCATCCACCGGCCACCGCCGTGAGGCATTTATCCTCGCTGGAATCCAATCGATGCTTGATGAAGATGTGATGGTGGGGCTTGGGCCTGTGGAGGAGAGCCATCCGTCTGTGGGAGGAGCTCCCGGCCCGGGCCCCTCTCTCCAGGCCATTAGGGCCTGGAGGATCAATGTGACCAGGCAAGGAGGAGTCCATCCATCACGATGCCCACGCAGACAGACTCTGTCCCCACCCAGGCTGCCCTTTTGAACCCGCCCTGACCCCCACGCCACTAACATAATTACACTCAGCCTCTGCTTCAGAGCCCAAAACAGACAGGACGTTCATGAATTGGACTCATCAGGGATCGTCGCACCTTCACAGGTTACCTGTGAATGGATGAGCCTCACTGGTTGAGTGGTGAGTTGTGTGTGTGAGGATTCGACTGTTCCAATTGGGGCTCAAGATTTAAAAGCTGCAACTGATGTATCTGTATTTCCTAATACAGTTGATGCAGTTTTCAATGAGATTGTTGGAGGTTATGTGTTCTTCAAATCAAATCAAAATGTATTTGTATAGCCCTTTTTACACGCAAGCATGTCACAGAGGGCTTCACATACGCCCATAGAGCTACCCCTCAACCAACCTAAACCCTCAAGTGTTCTTGGTTTGCTTTACTCCATTCGAGCCTCTTAAGAGCTAGTCGCTGGTGTGTCCCAGGTGACTTGATCAAATAAAACCAGTGTAAAGAACTCTATGGGATTAGATATTGACCACCACTTTCACAGGCAGGGTACCAACTCTGCGCAAGGCTGAGAGTATTGGTACGTACTCTTGGTTGTAAAGCTGGAGACAAACATGACTGGTTAATAATGTTCTCCCTCCATCTCTAGATGTATGTCAACAGAACCTCTGATTTCGTCAAGGTTGGGATAAACAAATATTTGGTGGGAGAGGAAGGGAGAATGAACACGCGTGTCTGAATGCCATCTGAAAAGGACGATTTGACCAATACAAACACATTTAATTGGCACCATTTCCTCAGCTGCGGGAGTTGGCTTGGTAAAAGCTTAGAGAGCTGTGGAACCACCAAACATTTAGAAATGAAATTTGGGGTGACACTGACTGTGGAAGCTTATTACATTACAAAAGGGTAGTGCATTTCCAGTGCTTTCATTCCGAAAATACAGAAATTCCACTTTGGCCAGCACGTTAGAGAACTTCAGTAATGCCTTCATGTCCTTTTCTGTGCAGGCCTTTGAATAGTGACAGAGAGCGCCTGATTGTCTTTCTTCGCTGGGCTTGTGCCTCGAACACAGAGTGACATTTCCAGATAAAACTTTAAATGATTTTGTGAAAGAAAAAACACACCAAACGTGATAGAGAAGAACACTCAGTGCCTGAAGGAGACAAACCAATAATACAAAAACCCAGGTTGAAGCTCTCCCCGATGAAGACGTTACCATGGTGTTCGTCATGAGTTACGGTACATGTTTAAGTTATGTCAAATTCACAGACCGAAGGACTGAAAGGAGACAATTACTTTGTAAATTGTACATTCAGTTCTATCTAGGAGAAACTACTCATTCTGTTACAACTTGTTACCAATTTCCTTTTATGTTCTTTCAAAACCAAGCGCAAAATCAAAGATTTATGGTGATGATAAGATCTTTTCAATTTTTAAACCATGAAAGGGGATTTTTACTTCAATACAGTTTTATTGTCCCTCAAATAGATTTTTTTTTATATGGGAGACTCATACTGCTGACGCAAGACATGTAAGTCACAGAGCTGAATTAAACTCTGTTTTGAGCTGTGCTATAAATGCGTTCTGTTCCTCTTCCCATACTGAGACTCTGTCACAGTCAATCATCAGGGCCCAGAGAGGGAGAGGAGGACATGGTGGTGAAAACTCTCAGCTTGCCTCTATGGATGAAGGAATTAACTCTGCACACATAAATATGTTGGCTAGAAAAAATAATTATCAATCCCTTTCTCTGCATCGCATCCCCCCACCCATCCTCGGTCTGCAAACAAGAACAATTCATTTGAATAATTCTCCCTAAACCTGTCTCATCCACTTGTTTTCCTGTTGAGGGGCAATCAACCCTTGTCTGGTTGTAATTTATAACCACAGTCAAACCTCCTTTGAATCTACAGGGATGTGCAGGGTAACATAGGCTGTTACTATAAAGTGTTAAACGTGGAGAAATACTGTTCTTAACAAGAACAGACAGATAGTTTCCATGGTGGATCTCCAACCCTGGGCTTTTTCAGATGCTTTTATAGGAAGATTGATTATTCCATGTGGCTACTTATACTCTTTAACAACATAGCCAAATGATACTAACCATTTCAATCGCATTTTGAATATTTTGAATGTTTTTTTCTCAGATCTAGCTCATCATAACAGAATGTTTCAAGCCTACTTTACTTTAGATCACATTTGTAAGCTACTTACAACGACATAGACATTATTTTCCAAACAACATGGTTCTGAACTTCAGTACAGTTCATTCTCATTCAATACCAATTATATTCTAACCAAGTGGAGAGGAACAGAGGCTGTGTCTCTTACGAAGCCATTAGTCTGGTATACAGTATGCATCAGTGAAAGGCCTTCGCATCAGAAACACGTCATCGAGAGAATCCTGGGTAAAAAGCTGAGACTGTACAGACACACAGCATGAAGAGGGTCTAGGGAGCCGTTTGAAGCGGATTGCAGTTGTGCCTCACAGAGTGTGTTGCAGCGAGTGGAGAAAGGAGGTGAAGGGCAGGTTTTCATCCAGTCACAGCCTTGTCCCTCCCCAGACAGCCATGTCACACCCCATACGGAGTGTGCTTCATCCCCGTGTTCTTAGAACATGTCAGGGGAAAAGGAATGTGCAGAGTGAAACTTCCATCTTCTACATGTTCTATGGTTCTGACTTCTAGCTGAGAAGCTACACTGGCTGGTGGCGTTTTTGTATAGTTATCTGCGAACAGCCAGATACTCGTTATTCCAAAGTAATTCTAGTAACCGTACGTTGGTATTCTGCGAAAGATGAATGCCGAGATGGCACAGGATGTTCATGAGAAGGTCACAGGGGTCATCAAAGCTACAACAGTCTGAACCTCCAGCCAGCTATATTATTACACAGCTCACAGAGGAGAATGGTTTGAAAAAAGGAAAACATCAGTTGGTACTTCTGCATCAAGGAAACACATATCCCAGTTAATCTGGAAAATATTTTTTGGGGGATATGTAGAGAATTATGAGTGTATTTGTCTTCCTTTTCTGGTGGTTCGTGGAGTCTGGATTTGTTATGTTCAATTGGGTTTCAGCTGAAGACAGCAAGTGAAATGATTGAACGCTCAAACACAGGGAGAACGAGAGCACCACCATGTGGCCATGTACTTTATTGGAATAGAGAAAACGTCACAATAATTTGGGCACATTGACCAATCCAGGTCTGTTATTATGATGAAAAATGTTAACATTATTTCACTCTAAAAAGGTTTTAGGTAGCATTTGGCATTTGCGATCCCAGTAAACTTTTATGCAACAAGGCTCGGAATACATCAATATTTAAAATTAACGTCCAACAAAGATTTTTTTTTGAATCATTTATATGCATTAAAGAAGACAATCTCATACTTATGGGGATAATGTTATCAATTTAACACTTTCTGTAGAATTTTTTTACAGACACTTTAACATTGGAAAACACGGAATGATAAACCCATATCGTCTTCATCAACATTGTCATCATCTTCACCCCACGCTTAACTAAAATTGTGCTCATGCCAATCCAGTGAGAAGTGTCTTTTACCATACAAGAGCCTCGTCATACAGGAAGGAAGGAGAACGTCACATTCCAACATTCTACAACTGCCATCCAACGTTCCATCAGAGATCCAGACTAGTGTGACAGGCAGACATGCTGTCTGTCCTGTTCTTAACTTCCGTGACGTCAGAACCGCATCACTGCTGAGACGTGTCCCACAGGAGGTTAGGGCACAACAAGATCCGATCACCAGAAAAGTGTCACCGACCGGTGTCGCGGTCAACACATCTAACAACATATATAAACCCCCATGTGTTGTTTGGCCGGGTGCGTGGGCGATGAGGGAACACTTGGGACGAGAACAAAACTAACTTACAGAGCTTCCATATGAACACAACTTGGCTCATGCTCACAAGGTTGTGAGTACACACTCAGTGGAGGTATGTCTGCTATGCTGTGTGTTCACCAAACCGGTTCATCGACTGGAAGGCTCGTTTCACAGCTTGCCTGAGAGTGGCTGTTAAGTGGGATGTGTCAGAAGCTGACAGGTTTCAGCTGCTGCCCGGCATCAACCCCTTAACAAAGTGCATTTAGTTGACTAACAAAGCAGGACTAGGGAGTGACAGAAACTATTTACACCGGTCGGACTGTTTCTCCAGTTTCTCCATACAGTCTTTGGATGTCTGTACAACAGTGGTTTCTGTATATACTAGTCATCTTGATATGCTCTGCTCAATCTAGAGGGGTAGTTTACACATGCATTATGAAACGAGTCATTTTCCATTTCTGACACTACTCTAGAAAAGTGTGTTTGCTCACCTGCTAGAATGCTCAAAGACCCTCAAAACATTAAATGACAAAAAAATAATGCTATTATAGCTGTTTACGAACAACTATACACTTGAAACTTTGGCATTGTTGGAATAACTTCACATCTTGAGCTTCAACATTAACAGGCAAGGACAGAGCATCATGGCCTACTGTGTCGTCCTAGTAACGGTTGGCATCGTCATAGGAACTCACGTCCAGGTCAAAGAAGTCTTCCAGCTTCCACTGGAGGGTCTCAAAGGTGGGCCGGTCCATTTCGTTCTCCTTCCAGCAGTCCACCATGATCTCGTACATCACCTTGGGACAGTGCGGTGGGCAGCTCATCCTGTACCCTGTGGGAAGCCGCTGGACCACCTGATAGTTGGTCATGGCTGCAGGACAGAAACAATGAGAGACATGTCAAACACTCATCCAAGATGGTAAGGGTTAGGTGTGGGGTTAGAGGAGTTCTGGAGAAGTTAGGGTAAGGGTTAGGTGTGGGGTTAAGGGAGTTCTGGAGGAGTTAGGGTAAGGGTTAGGTGTGGGGTTAGAGGAGTTCTGGAGGAGTTAGGGTTAGGGTTAGGTGTGGGGTTAGAGGAGTTCTGGAGGAGTTAGGGTTAGGGTAAGGTGTGGGGTTAGAGGTGTTCTGGAGGAGTTAGGGTAAGGGTTAGGTGTGGGGTTAGAGGAGTTCTGGAGGAGTTAGGGTAAGGGTACGGTGTGGGGTTAGGGGAGTTCTGGAGGAGTTAGGGTAAGGGTACGGTGTGGGGTTAGAGGAGTTCTGGAGGAGTTAGGGTAAGGGTACGGTGTGGGGTTAGAGGAGTTCTGGAGGAGTTAGGGTAAGGGTACGGTGTGGGGTTAGAGGAGTTCTGGAGGAGTTAGGGTAAGGGTACGGTGTGGGGTTAGAGGAGTTCTGGAGGAGTTAGGGTAAGGGTACGGTGTGGGGTTAGAGGAGTTCTGGAGGAGTTAGGGTAAGTGTACGGTGTGGGGTTAGAGGAGTTCTGGAGGAGTTAGGGTAAGGGTTAGGTGTGGGGTTAGAGGAGTTCTGGAGGAGTTAGGGTAAGGGTTAGGTGTGGGGTTAGAGGAGTTCTGGAGGAGTTAGGGTAAGGGTTAGGTGTGGGGTTAGAGGAGTTCTGGAGGAGTTAGGGTAAGGGTTAGGTGTGGGGTTAGAGGAGTTCTGGAGGAGTTGACATGTATCCAATAACTGCCCAGTTTAAGAACCCTTAACATCTACCGCTCTACTACGGAAAATCCCTGCAGTTAACAACTTGAGTATGATGACTCAGACTCATAAACTTTGCAGCATGACAAACAGATTGTATAAAAGTCTTACTTGGGTAAGGCATCTGTCCAAAGGTCATTATCTCATACAGCAAGATGCCAAAGGACCAGATATCCGACTTGATAGTGAACTTGTTTCCGTGGATGGCTTCTGGTGCGGTCCACTTCACAGGGAACTTGGTGCCCTCACTGGCTTCATACACATTCTCGTCATTCTGGTCCTAATGAGCAGAGAAAAACACAAAAACGAAACATTATGTGATACAGAAATGATATCGATATTCAATTGAAATGCTGTGGTACAGCGTTTCACTGTTACGGACCGAAACAACATGCACGCCAATCATATTTAAAGAGTGAGACCCACCATGAAGACCCTGGCTAGGCCGAAGTCGGCCACCTTGCAGAGGTTGTTTTCCCCCACAAGGACGTTCCTGGCCGCCAGGTCTCTGTGGATGTAGTTCTGCAGCTCCAGGTAAGCCATCCCAGCAGCCACCTGGGCAGCCATCTCTATCTGGTCAGAAATCCTCAGACTCGTCCCCTTGTCCTCTGAGGGAGACAGAAGGACGAGTAGGAACATGAGAGACGGCCACAGATGCGTCAACCTCATCAAAATCACAAGGTTTGATTCTAAGAATCAAATCATGAATTCTAAGAAGGTTCTAAGAATCGTTTTGAAAGTTGAGGGTTCTCAAGCAGTGCAATGGACTTCACTCTGTGACTTTGACTTTGAAAGAGTCCAGGCCATGGGGGTTTGTGCCACTGTTGAATTATGGGGGATGCAGTTCCAGACAGTCTCAGGGACACAGACATCAATTCTACATGACCGCGTATCCCAGAGTTGACCATCACTCTGATGCGCGATGACACAGCATCTTTCATGCCAGGGCCCAGCATACTGTATGAAAGATGATTACTTTAAAGTTAGTCACTGGAGAACCAACATCAGACCATGGACCCTGAAAAACTTGTAACCTAATAGTACGAGGAACCTGTAAATATGAGTTTATCCTTTTTTCTTCCTTCCTTTGTTCTACACCTTCAAATTAATTTAGTTTGCTAGCTCATGGTTGACAGACACACACACACACATACACACACAGACACAGAAAGACACACACACAGACATCTGTGCTCATGTGTGCCTGTCCTGATGTTCATGTCTTCATTCGACTCAACCCACTGCAACAGACTGACAGCAAGGAGGTGATGTTTGAAGCATGCGCTTTCTCAAACTGAGACAAAGAGAGGGAGAGAGAGAGAGTACCCTAAAGACAGAACTTGGACAACGATTCACAGGATGACTCAAACGATTCACAGAATGAACAGGTTTAAAATGTTTCCTCTATGTTGTCCTATGCTGTCATAGCAGCCCAGGGCTCCGTGTGGGCTGATTAGAACCCAACCCCCCTCCAGTCTCTACACACTTCATCGCTATGTAGTTAAGCAATAAAGAATGTGGAGATACCCAGCAGAGATATCCATATGTCAAAAAAGATCTGGGATCCCTGTGGAGTCCTCATCTGTTACATTGGTATGCTTTACTTCCTCATTCAGATAATAGTCTCCAAGCATAGAATAAAAGTGTCTACAACCATAAAGAAGTCGTAAAGTAAAACAATGATCTGCTCGATGGTTAACCCATGACAAGCGCCATAGCATCAAAGTTAGCATCGATTGAAAGAGGCGGATGCGCTGTGCTAGCGTAGGGGTCAGAGGGCATGCAGTGTTTCCCCTAGGTTTACAGCTTGGGGGGGGAGATGACATGCCGTTGTGTAAATAAGATAAATAACATAAGGCCATTTAGTTTACTTAATAAAAGAGCAAGCTATAGACCTGTTTTATAGGAAAGGTAACCTTAAATGATTTTTTGGGTGATCTGGCACTATATAAGAAAAAAATATTCTTTTTTTTATTTTACAAAACAAACTTGACCTTCCAGGGGGGGGGGTGGGAGGGGCCGTTGGGGGGGCCCCCTCAATATAATGGTAGGGGAAACACTGGCATGTTGGCGTGTCTTACTCTGCAGGTACTCCAGCAAGCTGCCGTTACTCATCAGTTCAGTGATGATGTAGATGGGTTCGGCCACGGTACACACAGCATACAGCTGGATCAACTTAGGATGCCGGAGCTTCTTCATGATCTGGGCCTCTCTGAGGAAGTCCTTAGGATCCATGGTGCCTGGGGAGATGGTCAGAGAAAGATGCGATGACAAGCGACTCTGATATGATCCGACAGGATATGACCAAACGCAGCGTCTCTGCTGCAGCGTTGTAAGAAAAGGGCTATGGCTCGTTTTACATCAATGGTCAGAAATCACAGGCTGACCTAAAGAGTTTACATTTACATTTATTCATTCAGCAGACGCTTTTATCCAAAGCGACTTCCAAGAGAGAGCTTTACAAAAGAGCATAGGTCACTGATCATAACAACGAGCCCCAAAACATTGCGAGTAGCCAAACATGAAGCATACATTGTGAAGAGCAAATAAGTGCCAATGGAGAGTTGATCCTTTTACCTGGTTTGAGGGTCTTTACTGCGACTGATGTGGTGTCGTTCCATACGCCTTCGAAGACTTCTCCAAACTGGCCGGCTCCCAGTTTATTCAGCAGTCTTACAGAGCTGCGTTCGATCTCCCAGTGGTCTGCAGTGTTGTAGGACAAGCCATGGGTCTGGGGCGCCACACTCTAAATAAAGAACAATTGTGAACGTGAACATGGGCTTTATCAAATATACAGCACATTACACAAGACTGTTCAGTAACTCTGCAATGTACAGTATAAGGATTTTATTGGAAAGCGATTTTCCTAACCCTATTTGCCAAATTATTTTATTGTCTTAGCCTGAGAATTCTTATAGTAAGGTCCAAAAATTGACATCAGAAAAACACAGAGACCAGACAGTCACAAGTACTGTTAAGAAAATACCATTGATTGTCTCCGGTTTAAGGTAATAGATTATTTTACCTTTTTGCATGGTTCAACTAGTCGCACACAAAGACCATCCTCATGCTTTGAGTAATGTTCAACCAACTCTCTCAGAGTTACAAAGTTGCGGACCCTCGACACAAAGTAGGTACCGTTGTCCGCTCTTCTCAGTTTATAGTGCTTCACCTTCCCCTTGTCCAACACTGAAAGACAAAGAGACAGTTGTAAGAGTAGTGTAGTGAAGAGCAGTACCAGCACATTGCTGTATCTGCAAACACACAGTAAACACACAAGGTCTGTTGACATGCAATGATGTCCTTTCCATCTGAACATCTCATTAATTAATTCAAAACTGATAGAACTTCAGGGGGGAACTGGCAAGTGCTGAGTTAATGTGAAAACCTTTTTATGCCATAGAACTTATGGTTTAGAAAGATATTCATGGACAAGAGTGGTAGTCAGGTAGATAGCCTTCTGATTAGAGTACAGCACAGTGAAACTAAGTTTACAGCCCTGCTGTTAATGAATAGGCATCTCTCCTTGGACTGAACAGGAACAGACAGACCTGTGTGTGTGCTCCTTTGGCAGACTGTATGAGCAAGGGTTAGCGTCCCTGTCTATGTGTCTATTTATTTAACCTGATGTTGTTTAATCATGAATCACCTTAGGTGATTGGAAGATAGTGATTAGCTACAGCAGAGCTTATTAATGAGGAAGCTTTCACGCTTTATATTGAGACCAACCACACATACGTACACACAGAAAACCAAAATCTATGAAAAAGTTCAAGAGTTCAAGATACTCAGGTACAGTAGGTATTACCTACAACACTCCTTCATTGTGTGTGTGTGTTTGTGGGCGGTGGGGGGGTGTGGTTGGGTGATAATATTACCTGAAAGTGAAAACTCCCCCATCTGGCTCTCACATTGTCTAATGAGGAATGACCCATGGCTGTTACCCTCTGCCAACAATAGCTTTTCTGCATCAAGTCTCTTAGTGTCAGCAAAATACCATCTGAAAAGAAAATGAAGGACGTACTCAAATCAAAATGTATTTGTATAGCCCTTTTTACACGCTAGCATGTCACAGAGGGCTTCACATATGCCCATAGAGCTACCCCTCAACCAACCTAAACCCTCAAGGAAGACAAGGAAAAAATCCCAGCAAAACTTGTGACACTGCAAGCATTTAGACAGGTGGTGGTATGGAGGGAAAGTCTAGGTTGATATTTATTGATGGGCCTCACAGTGAGGAAAGGTGCATTCGTCCAAAATACTGATTCAACATCAAGATATGCACCACTGGTCAGAAGGGAAAGCCAGGCCCATCAGGTTTCACTGGTCAGCCGGGTGCTAACATTGTTCATCTGAGGTGACATATTGAGTGCTAAAGAAAAGTTGAACAGGGAAATTCTCTGCTTAAGCTGGTTACAAGAGATGGAACACATCTTGTCTTGTTGACTTACACCCTTATACTGCTAGCTTGTACCCCTACTGTCAACGCAAGTCCTTGACATGACGCAAGAATGTTTTATTCAATGATATAACATTTGTCTTTTTGAATCATGTAAGGAATGTGACTGACAAGTATTTTCCACATTAAAGTGTTGCTACACTGTCATTTCCCAGATCCCTTGCTTAACCTGTTTCTGTCTATGGTTTGCCAGGCAGTCCTGTTTTGGTTGACACAACATTGTTTGTAGGATGCAGATATTCATAAAAACATTAATTGTGCTTGGAAATGTATGCTTCAGACATGTATTTTACTTCAGGATTCTGAAAATTATTAACCTACACACTGTGCTTCCTGGTTATTGACAATCATTAACTTGTCTGACCATACACTTTAGTATACTCTTCAAAGAGTGAAATAGACTTTTATTTTCGACAGCATTGTTAAAATTATCAACGATGTATGTTACTAGTGTAGGCCTACATATGTAAAGTAGGCTAGTGGAATGGAATGTTGGTCCGACCACTCAAAAAGTTGTTTTCTCCTCCTGGCTCAATTAGGCCTACATACGCCACAACAACTCATTAATACAATTCTACATTCCACATGATATATAAGATAGGTTACTTACGGCTCGGCATCAAGACTTTCCACCGGTGCCACATAATTAGCAGGAAGGTAACCTTGCTTGTTAGCTGAAACTCCGGTGAGCGCTTTAGCGTACCACCAGTCTCCAGCACTCTTGTCCAACACTTCCAACTTGTCCCCGGCATTAAAACTTATGTCCTCCTCCGTTCGAGCGGTGTAGTCGTAGAGAGCAATATAAACATACCCCACCTGTCTTTCTAGGGGTATTGGTGGCAAAACTCGAGGGGTGTGTTCAGTGGCATGATCATTTTTAATTATCACGATTTCTTTCCGTTTTACTGGGGTGTTGTTTGAAGTTTGTTTATCAAAACATGGAAAGGTCGCCTGACAGCAAAACAAAATCCTTTCTCGAATTTCCATTGTAAAGATCTCTCCAAAAACTAAAATATTAGACCAAACCAAACTAAACAAACAAAAAACACGATGTCACACTATAGCTATCATGTTGTGAACAAAACATAAATCCCTTGAGCGTTTATAATCCACAGCTGGCTCTAGTTAACTTTCCATTATCGGAAAGATTCGTTAGCTCCCGCACCACATTGCCTGGTCTTTGGACTGGGAGACCATAAAATCGCAGGTACACACCCTCAACTGCAATGAAATAAAGTGCTATATTGCCCCATGCCAAAGCTTTGTCTCAAACTGACCGCGTTTCCTGGTGCACTTATCATCCACCTGCTGCTGGTTTCAGTGGAGGAGGAGTGTCAGGAATACTACGCATCACAGGGTCAGGAACTGTTCACATTTTACACAGGAAGAACAAGTTACCATTTGTGGTAAAAGTTTTTAGAATTGTTTTCTTTTGGAGCTTCACGGGTTGGGTTAATCATGGTCTACGGCATACCCAGCCTTTATTTTTAATCATGATACTTGATAAATAGATCAACAAGTATCAATAGATAACCTAGCTCCTACGTTCTTGATGTTCTCGTGTAGCCCAATCCTGGGCTAAACATTTGTGAAGTGAAAAGAAAAAACAAAAGAATGCGCTACTACATGGAAAATTACGGTACCACCACGCACCGTAGCCTACATTTTATGGGAGGACAAGTCAGACACGCCACAAGCCTTTACATTATGAAAATTAATGGATGTGTTCATTTTCAACTCTTATAACTGCGATACATTAAAAAACGGTCGCCAAATATATTTTGAGGAATCCCCTTTCCTTTTGTGCCAGCCCCCACGTGTTGTGGTAGCGGCAAATACATTGGTTGCGGCTAGTCGTCATTGACATTGACACACTCGCATACAGTTGTGCTGCGCACAGTTAGGCGTGCAAGTTCTTGTATGTACAGTGCTTCGTCTTTATTAGAGAGCACACCCGTTACAATGAGTGAATATTTTAGCCTTTCAGACTGTGATGTTATTGGTTTTGATTTGGATCACACTCTCTGTCGATACCATTTGAAGGAGACGTCTAGGGTGAGTTACTGTAGCTCGATACTGTAGCCTCACTGACAATGCAGACGATAGTTCGACTAGCCTTTAGCCGAATTTTTGCATGTTGCATCCATTGCCAGTTATTCTGCCGTTCTCGTAGCTTTGCACAATGCTTCATGAAAGGAGTAGTTAGCGGATATGTTGCTGTAGCCGACAATGTGTTCACATATTTAGGAAGATGCCGTTGCCGCTCTTCGTGACTAGCAGGTCTTTCATGTTGCCTAAAGGTAAACTGCACTGTTGAAGTAAATAAAAACGAGCTTTAGTTTCACCCTCAATTCCACATGAGGCAAACTAGGTGCTAGTTTATTAAGTGATGAAGCTTTATGATTCATTTAGGCTATGCTACAATACTAAAGCAGTCACCAGGGCCCATGGTGGCTAGGATGAATCACACAGCAGTGACACGCTGCGTCTTGATGACATCTTTCAGCTTATAAAACAGTGAAATAATTTATAAATAACACGACTACCACAAGGGGTTTCTGTCACCACTTGCTGTCATGTTATAAGAGAATGAGCTAAATGCAACAACTCCACCTGTGGATAGATAGATTATTTAAGTCATAGTAACCCAAAATGTAATGTTATTCCCCTGATAGCTGATCTATGAGAGTTTTGCCAGTTATCTGGTGGAGCATAAAGGCTATGACAAGGACCTTCTGACGCTAACCCCAGCAACCTGGGATTTTTGGTGAGTCATGAGCAGAGGAGTGGTGAACTGTGTGTTGACACACACACACACACACACACACACACACACACACACACACACACACACACACGCACACACCACGCACGCACGCACACACACACACACACACACACCACACACACACACACACACTGACTATAGTTTGCAAATCAAAGGTGCCCCATAAATGGCTGCCTCGGTTACAGCAAGTGGGCATTAGATAATGCACATGTTATATGTATTGTAATATATAATCAGTACAGTTGATAACAGATGTTTGTCAATTCTCTTCAGTTTTAAGGGCTTAGTGGTGGACCTTGAGGATGGAAACCTGGTAAAGCTGGCAGAAGATGGAACTGTCTTACGGTAGACTAGTATTCACTGTGAATGACAGACAAGTCAACACAAGTCATTACTGTATAACTTAACGACGTGTTTTTGTATTTAATTAGAGCAACTCATGGCACCAATGACCTCAGCGCAGAAGAGATCATCAAACATTATGGCCCCCAAAGGGAATGGAAGCATTTCAATAGCCTCAATACATCCTTCACAAGATCTTGTACGCTATCCTACTTCTAACCTCTTTTCAGATAAGATTTCAGTTTACTTGTAATATTTGTACAGTATGTGACATTTAAAAACGTCTACCTAATAAAAAAATAATTTTTCCCATGTTTCTGCAGCAAAATACTATTTTTATGACAATTATTTTGACCTGCCCGGGGCGCTCCTCTGTGGAAGGGTAGTGGATATGTTGCGTAAGGTAAACCTCTCATGAGACTGTTTTCTTACATAGTTACGGCTCCATAGTTACGGCTCATTTATATTTCTACATGTTTTGAAATCGTTTCTCCTTTTTGTTAACAGCGTGGAGATGAGGTTAATTCAGATTTCTGGAAAGACATGTTGGCCGCAATCGACCACAATTACAACACATCAGCGTTTCAAGGTAAGAATTTTGCATTCTATTTATAATAATCTATTTCACTCAAAATGCATAACTTAATCCTTTCTAAAGCCGATAATGGGAAAGTAAAGTTATCCTAGAGTCCAAAGCTACAACTTTCAAACTCTCACATTTGGCAAATTTGGAACACAACAAAGCAAGGAACAAAGTATTTCTTATATCTTTGGAATCAAGACTTTATTTCTTTGTTTCGGTCAATAAGTTGTACATATCATACTGCATTCTCAGGGATATATTTTGACATTTTGTTTGTTTTAGCAACAGCACAAAAGCAAAAGCATGAGTTGTTTTGCAGATATATTACAGGTGAAACCTTTCAGACACGAGACATTTATTAAACACAATGAAAACAAAATATCTGCTGTAAATGTTACATGCAGTTTAGAGCACCATTTGATGCATCTTAAAACCGTTGACATGTGTATTAAACTCCTTAATACACATTTCTTAATAAAGGGAGTAGAGATAAGAATTCCTAAATTCAAACCATCCGTTTATGACTGGGCTTAACTGACTCTGCTTGTGCAATTTTTGGGCAAATAAAAAAAGTTTATTTTGCAGTTGTGCATGAGAAAAAAATTGTAGAATAGTTTTGTTCATTTGCTTTTATTCTACAACCCAAACTCTTTGCCAGTTGTAAACAGGATTATTTGTAAGAAGTTGTTTTGTTTTTGTTAATTTGGAAGTTTTGTTTAGTCAGTTATCACGTCGAGGCAATCAGGAACCCAGAGAAAGAGCAGTGAACATTATCTGCTGCAAATACGCCATTTGTCTCCTCATCAGGAACCTGGATGTAGACTGTGTCATGAGCCTGCAGCATGAGCACAGTGCTCCCAGACAACTGATCCAGGAAACCCTTGTTGTACTCATCGTAAGAGAACATCATTGGCTCTTCATTTTTGTAGAGGGCCACCAATGCGTTAGCACCATTGACATGCATATGATAAGAGAAGAAGTAGAGGCCTGGCACCTGGCAGGTGAACATGCCAGTGTTAGCATCATAGTGGTGCTCCCCATTGTACAGAATCTGGTTAAACTGAATAGGTGCCCCAGCTGTGGGGTAGGCCCTAGTCAGAACAGCACTAAAGGCTGACATAGGGGCCTTCATCATCTCATGGTGAGGCATGACCATCTCATGGGATTTTATGGGCATGCTCTTCTCGTGATGGTAGGCCATTTCACCGGGGGGACCAGGTGGGCCTGGAGGACCGGAAGCACCGGGGATACCATCATTACCTCTTGACCCAGTAACTCCAGGTGGACCCTGGGGACCAGAGATACCCTTGGCCATGGCCCCAGCAGGCCCAGGGGCCCCTGGGTGACCTTGATGGCCCTTAGTGCCTGGTTGACCGGATGGACCTGATGGCCCGACTCGTCCCATCGCCCCTGGGATGCCGTTATCACCTCTCTGCCCTGGAAGGCCAGTGGCACCAGTGTGTCCCTTTGCTCCTGGTGTGCCCGATGCGCCTGGAATACCTGAAGCGCCGTTATGACCCTGCTCACCCTTGTTGCCCTGAGGCCCAGTAGAACCTCTTGCGCCTGCGGGGCCGTCTGCACCTGGGATACCTGATTTACCTGAGTAACCCTGAGCTCCCTGGTCACCCTTGGTTCCCTTTGCCCCTGGGGCTCCCACATTGCCAATATCACCTTTAGGTCCCTGCACACCTGACTCTCCCTGGAAACCTCTAGCACCCTGTGGACCAGCAGGGCCCATAGACCCAGTAGAACCTGGCTGACCAGTGAAACCTCCTGGGCCTGGCTCTCCCTTCTGGCCAGTGGTTCCTGATGTACCTGGAGAGCCTCTGTCACCTGGGTGCCCAGAACTACCTGGTTTTCCAACACCTGGCATGCCAGGTGAACCAGGCTGCCCAGCGGGTCCCTGGGGACCTTTAACTCCCATACCTCCGGGCATACCAGGGGTACCATTCTCACCTGGCTTTCCTGATGCTCCCACCCCGGTGGCCCCAGTGTGGCCCTTTGGCCCTTGCATACCCATAGATCCTGGAGCTCCGTCTCTACCAGGTGAGCCACCCTTCCCAGGTTCCCCAGGGTACCCAGATGCACCAGATTTACCAATGCCAGGTTGACCAGGCTGACCAGAAGGACCCATTGGTCCCACTTGTCCCCTCGCACCATTGGCTCCAGGGATACCGTGTCCCGTCTCACCCTTCTGGCCTGGGAGACCTGGGATACCTGGATGTCCTTTTAGTCCGGCCTCACCTCTTTGCCCCATTCCTCCAGGCAAGCCGTGTGGGCCAGGTTTGCCGGTGGAGGAGAGTCCAGCTGGTCCAGGACTTCCTGGAGAGCCAGGTGATCCTCTTGGACCCATAGCTCCATGTGCACCAGTGTGGCCTTTCTCTCCAGGGACGCCGTTGCCACCTGGTTTTCCAGGTCCACCTGGGGTGCCAGGCTTACCAGGTGAAGAATAGCCAGCTGGTCCAGATGGCCCAGGTTGACCCTTTGGTCCTGGGTATCCCATGCCACTCTCTCCAGAAGGTCCAGGTGGGCCCATTGGTCCGGGTTCACCTGGGGCACCTGGAGCTCCAGTCTCACCTGAAACAGCTGACGAATGGATACATGTGATTAAGTGAGATCCAAGTGGCTATTTAAACCTATTGTAGTTTAGGCTTTCATACACAAGAAATCAAAATTACTTTATCGTTAAAAGATTGGTTTGTAGCTCATATGTTAACTGTATTTTCCATGGACGACTTGTCCCTCTTTTTATGTTGTTCTCTGTGATGCCCCTAGATTGATTTTAGTAGAATGGGAAAGCTTTGAATCTAATGACAATGCTAATATTGATATCTAATTCTATCATGCACCAGTTGCTGCACATCGATTCATCTTTTTTAGTCCCATTGACACAGATTGTAATGTTGCATAAAATTGTTTATCATAAAGACGCCACTTCTCACTTAAAGATTTGTCAGTATTGTAAACCCCCATCACTTTCCTTTCTGTCAGTTCTCAGATCCTTAGTGACCTAAGGGTTGGTATTTCCATCCAAAACACCGCAACCTGATTTAAAACCCAGGGGAACGCTGTGCCTTCCTGTGATTATGGAGAGAGGTTGTGGGGAGTGAATTCTCATCCCACGGCTGTGTTGACGGAACCGCAGCGGTCTACTGAGATTTTCCCACAAACCCCTGGAGGTCATATCTGCCATGTTGAGGCAGAGACGTTCAGCTACTGTAGACTTTTATTTTAGTTTACGATGGCCACATTATGCCAAGTCCTTTCATTACTCAAACTGTCTGTAGAATGGTATACGATTAGTGGTCTGTAAGGCGTTTCGCACCACCTTGAATGATTTATAACACCTCTGTCTGAACAGTCTGAACTCTCAGTAAGTGAAGGTCAGGTCAACATAGGATGTTGTTGGGATTCTAGTTCTGAAGCAAGTCAGGAGGAGGATTGTTCCTAAAAATACTATTGACAAATCTACAGTGCATCCTCTGTATGTACATGTACCTACTCTTCACATTTGATTGATGAGTGATGATGTGATTCTGCATCGAATACGTTTTTAAAGATTACACAAATATACTGTATTCTGACAGTAGCGCCACTTGTTGTGTTGTGAAATCCTCCACAGTACATTTAGATATTTAAGAAGGAAAAGCTAAGAAACGGGGATATAATTTTAAAGCCACAAAAGAGTATGTTGAAAACCTCACAGGCGCAGTGTGTGCCAGACTTAGGTTTGGCATCCGAGGCAAATCCCACAAACTGGAGGTGACAATAAGACCTTTGGTTAAGGAAGTAGGATAGTCAGCAATTTACCCCTGATGTTGTTTAGTATAGTTGTCCTACCATAGACTAAAGTATGATCTTCAAAGTAGGTACATTCAAATGTGTCATTTGTCTGCCGTGCTACCTACACTCAATTGAGTTTTTGTTGAGCAGAATTGTTGTTTTATCGTGTTGTGCCATATAAAACATAGCAGACAGGTTTGTGGATTTGGTGTCATTTGTCTGTGGAGCGACAATGTCTCTTGACTTTTGTCACACTTTAAATAGGAAGATGTCTCTCTCCATCCTAGTGTTTGCTTTGGTGCAGTTTTAACAGCTAAAGTGGTTTGTTTGGGTGTGCCCAGTATAAACGTGGTAACATCTGTTTTAGAAGGTTTTTGAATCCAAGCTCGACAGCTCGTATTTTTCACTTTGTGGTAAACTTTTCTATTTATATGTTGAAGGACACACACCATTAAAACCACTTCAGAACATTTCTTGACACTCACTTTCAACATTGGGCTTTTGACATGTCATTACAGTACTCTGTATATTCTTGAGGAGAAAGATTTGACAGATTTTTACAAGATGTTCACCTCTGAGCTTACAGAGGTGACAATTTCCATTGGCTTTCACGTCTTCAGAAACGACATGGATAAAATGCCAGAATTTTTGCTATGAATGGTATAATACAAATTTAAATTTTCTTTGGTCAAGTGACTATCATTAGAAACATCAATAAATCTAATTTATTTGCTCACTTGCCATTGTAATACTGTATGCACTGAACAAGAAAGATTTGTGTTGAAGGCCTACACACATTTGGACAACATTCAGTTTTTTGAAGGATTTTGATAAATCATGATCTTGTTTTTGGTACATCTCGGTTTTGTACTTTGATTAACAATGTTCTTACTTTAATCTGCTTTTGAAAAAGTCCTTTAACGGTAGTTTTTTTTAACATTGAACAGTCTTCCTTGAAAAAGTACCTTGAAAATTGTTAGTGCTTTTGAAAAGTGTTTCAAATAAAGGAAATATACCCGTTTAACATTGTAAATAACTGACCAGCTTCACGTTTGATAGGGAGATAATAGGACTTACTTTGAGTCTTGGTGGGGTAATGCTTGGGGGCATGCTTGGCTACTTTCTGCACATGGTAGTATCTCTCTGGTGTTGCCGTGGCCACAGCCAAGAGGACAAGGAGAACACTTGTCACCCTAATGTCCATCTTCAGAAGCTAAACCTAGGAAGGAAACCAGGCAAATCGAATCAGACTTTTTCAGACTTCATACATACAGTATATACAGTACATGTAGTCGGTTCTTGTCAGTGCTGCTTCCTTCACGGTTATATACAGGAGCAGCCAGCTTTGATTGCTTAGACTAGCAATGAGGTACAACCCTGTAGGCCTCATATGAAGTTGTCTAGTCTCCCTGTCTCACGTGTTGCTCACCTCTCATCATCAACAAACCATCACAGCTAAGCCAAACCCCTCACCCAATGTACCCAGTGTTCCCCTTCTCCCACACACACCCTCCCAAACCCCTCACCCAATGTACCCAGTGTTCCCCTTCTCCCACACACACCCTCCCAAACCCCTCACCCAATGTACCCAGTGTCCCCGTTCTCCCCACACACCCTCCCAAACCCCTCACCCAATGTAACCAGTATCCCCGTTCTCCCACACACACTCAACAAACCCCTCACCCAATGTACCCAGTGTTCCCCTTCTCCCACTACACTACCAAACCCCTCACCCAAGTACCCAGTGTTCCCCCTCCCAAACCCCTCACCCATGTACCCAGTGTTCCCCTTCTCCCACACACACACTCCCAAACCCCTCACCAATGTACCCAGTGTCCCCGTTCTCCCACACACACCCTCCCAGCTAGCAAGACGCGGCAGGCACCAGGGGATACCACAGTATCACAGAGAGAAGACCAGAGGGCGGAGGCCTACTGTACCTGCGGGTTTAGTCTCCAAAGAACGGGGGGGAAGATGTGATGTGTGTCCGCTGCAGTGCTGTATATCCTTAGACGTGGAGCTTGTTGTCTGAGCTGCAGCTGCTTCTCTTAACCCTGGGCTCTGGGTTTTTATACATCCCCAGTCTTCATCATCACACACCATCTACTTACTATGGAAGGCCCCTCCCTGCCGTGATGTCATCTTTAATGAAGGGTGCCGTGTCCTCGGAGACGGCTGGTCTCTTTAGGATGATGGGCCGTCTCCCTCGTGGTGTTTACAGCAACGCTTGGCTCCTCCCCCTCCCTCAGTGGAGCACCACAGAGAGACACTTCAGCTAGCATAGTTATTTGACGTTTGGTGGACTTGAGTGACTTTCAAATGTGTATGATAGTGATGTACAGAGCTATATGCAATATTTCATTGTTTAGACACGGTTCACCTCAGTTGCTTTGTGTGACTGATGATGGAAACAAATATGGTTCACTGTTTAATACCGTTATGTTATGCCAGGTTGCTTTCCGTTGTCTTAAGAATGTCAGTGCCCAGTCTGACCTTGTGTTTTTCTGTGCATCTGACAATAATATACTTGAACTTGAATACAATGGCTCACAGTTGGCCTATTAGTGCTTTAGTAGGAATGTCTCAAAGTGACAAAGTGAGTGAGCATGTTCCTTGATAAATAGATTGCTGTCCAGGCAGCCAAATACCCCAGTAACATAAATAACACAAGTAGATGGGCCCAACTGTTGAGAGTTTGATGTCTAACATGTATGAGAACCAGAGAGACCTGAGACATTTCAACTAAGCTCATAGAAAATTGTTGCATGGCGACTGCAATATCAATGTACTGCGATGTGCAATTTTACTGGTTAGTCGTTCTAAGGTAGTGACTCAAAGTTAAGTTGGTTGGGGTTACAGTCAACTGGATTGCTTATGGTGTTTTCAGTGTTCGCTGCGCCTCATGAAACCGCAGTGCGAGATCGATACACCAGGGGGCAGAGTTTCCTTTCCCAGACTCAGAGCATCAGTAGATTCCACCTTGGGGTTACTACCTGTAACAATGTTTAAACCAGGATCATATGGAATAATATAAATAGGACAGCGAGACTCAGGTTACACATAGCTTATATACTTTATTTCATTGCCCACCTTCAATTTTGTGTGTTGCATGTGTGTTAGTGTGCTCCTGGTCATCCCTTCCCTCCCAAACTTTAAATTGTAGAGAAATGTTGGAATTTGTCAAGTCATGGATTTTCTATTTTTTTCCATTATTTTAAACTCATTGAACTTTGAGTTTAGCAGGCCTTTAGGAGCTTGCAAAGTCTTTTAGTGTTGACTCCACCCCCCACAACTCTGTCATTTAACTCCAAGGGTTTACCAAGGTTGCCCGTGGCTATGACCAAGCACTCCATTCTTGCCATGAAAGCTGCATTTACCACTCGGTGGCATAACAAGATTTTTTATTTGGGTTCGAAATATTTCTTATGGTGTGTCCTCCCCATTTAAAATAATACTCTGTCATTTCATGCAAATGAATACCTAGATGCACATCCTGTGACCTGGAAAGACCTTACGGGGTTCAGAATGATCTGGAACAGTTTAAAGGCCATGCCCCGTATACAACACTATAAACTTACACAGTCAGGCGTTAAGACAACCCTGATGCATCTGAATGTTCCGTTCATCTAGAATGGTGGACTGTGCCTTTTATAGTTGATTAACCCTTGTGCTGCCTTATAAGGTCACAATGATTTGAAGGTTCACAACGACCCATCATTCTGCTGCGACAATTTTACCCGACACAAAAACTAATAAAAAGCATTTTCTTTTAACTTTTGCGCTGTGGGGGGTGTGAGACAGCCCGACGGTTAAAAGAAAATGCTTCACTTCATTTTTGTATGAGCTAAAGTTGTCACAACACGTGGCGGGGGGTCACAATGACTGAAGGGTCACAATGACCCGAAGATAACATAATGTCATTGTGACCTCATAAGGAAGCACAAGGGTTAATACTAGCAGTAGTCCTTTGTGGGGTTGGTGGAAACTCTGTTTAACTCATCACTCCCCAGCCACAACATGGTGCCCCTCTTGTAGCTTAGAGTCATAGCAGGGTCCCAAAGTGGCTCTGACATAACTGTTGTTTTGTACATACAGTAACGCTCTTGAAACTCTGACATTGCTGCTTCTTTCCAGACATGACGAAATCTAACTTTAATTGGTTTTAATTACTATGGGGATGACTGGGGTCGTCACACATTATGGGAAAAGAAGCATCTGGTTACCCCATCACCTCTGCACAGGACACAACCACTGTGTTGTTACTTGTCTCAGATAAACTCGGAGACGTGTTTTGAACTGAATTGATGGTCTTTTTCCATTTCATTGAACTAGTGTTATGGTGTCATTATGGTGTTGTCTAATATGTAAACAGTTTTTCAAAGTGTCTTTGAAATCTCAAGCCTACTCATTATCAGCGATACCTTGTAGACTGGTGACTTGTTACACCAATCACAAAGAGGCCTTCCATATGCTCCATATTACAATGTTCAGACAATGATATAAAACAAATTATACAGCACATAAGCACATACTTGTAAATTGCATTGGATTAAATCCGAAATACAGTTCCTGGGATCACTCTCAACAAAGAAGCACTGTGAGTGAGTGGGTATGTCGATGTCGAAAACTGTAGATTTCCTTTGAGGCTCTTCTTACAGACAGTCCTTTGAAAGTCTTAGAGCTGATTGTTTACCTCCGTTCCGCAGGGTCTCAGTGGCAGACTGGGCGAGAGACATTTGTCTGTGTTTAGAATCTCTCCTCTCCGTTTAGCGATTTGAGGATGCCACACTGCCCGACAGGAAGCATAAATAATTGCAGGTTGATGATGTGACTGAAGCCAGTGAGAAGAGTTGAAAATGGTGAGCGCTAAAGATAGCTTGTTTCAGATGGGAAGTAACTGGGATACAGATTTAACGTTTTAATAAACCGAATATCCCACTAAGAGGCACTTCCAGCTTCATGAATGGAAGCATTGATGGTAGACCTCCAGGCTGGAGTTTGGCTGCAATTATAGGGACCCAAAGACAAACGTCTCGAAACCATGGTCAGAATCATGACCAACCTGAGGCTTACTGTTTTTCAAAATAAGAAGAACTTCAAAGCCAGGACTGTATCTTTTCACTTTGTTTCTATATTCTGGACAAAAAAGACAAACGCAGATCTTGAAATTACTGAGAAGCTGGTTAGCTGAGCAAGGGGAAAAAGAATCCAGACAGACCCCTCACTTAAAGCTGTTGCAATCCAGGTTGCTTTTCCAAATCAGATTTGACTCTAATTTTAGGTTTTCTTTGGGGCCAGGTAATGCTAAGGATTGTTGGAAGTCAATTATCTCAATCTAGGCAGGACACAACACAGAAGTAGAGCCTTAATTACTGGTACTTTTCCATTTGACTGTACCTCTCACACCCACTTTAGTCACTCATTCTGAAGAAATGGCTTGTGTGGATTCTCAAGCAAATCCCTTTTCTCAATCATTTGCATTGTAACGCTATCGCTTGATTGTTGTAGTCAGGGCTCGCAACTCACTTCTTTCCTCACAGTCCCAGTACCGCCCCGAAATACAAAATGAACCGTCCCAAACTGAACTTGACCTGTCCCAAAATGTAAATGATTGTGTTTTTGCATTTTGACATTCTGACATGGGTCTAGGTTATTTGCAAAACTATTTAAGTAATCCATACAGTCTAAAATAAAAAACAGAGCGCTTTGAAATTCGACTTGTGAATGTATACACTTATCCTATTTTAGCAGTGCTGTGCATTTATCCCAGATTAATGCATAGCTAAAGCTTATCAAGATTATTTCTGTCGTTTTACTAGAAGTAACATGTCATAAAAGTGGTATCTGGGGAAACTGGTATCCTGTTGGGTTTAGGTTCCTGTTGTCATGTGGAAGCCAGCCTACCATGTGTTCTCATGTCAGGGGCAGAGTAAACCTTTGATTAATGGTCATATTAAAACATGTACCGGTTCTTTTATGGTTACACTTCTCTTTACGCACTTCTCTTCCTGTCATATCGCTCCAGTCCAGGTCCATGATGTCTCCCAGGAGTCAGGTGGCTGAGTGGTTAGGGAATCGGGTTAGTAATCAGAAGGTTACCAGTTCGATTCCCAGCCGTGCCGGATGACGTTGTGTCCTTGGGCAAGGTACTTCACCCTACTTGCCTCAGGAGAATGTCCCTGTACTGTACTGTACTTACTGTACTCCTGTACTTACTGTCGCTCTGGATAAGAGCGTCTGCTAAATGTAAATGTCTCAAGGCCAAACGCTCCCTGTGAGGGACAGTGGATGGTCGGAGTGCTTCTCTCACTCCCTCCTTAGTTGGTGTTTGTGTTGAAGTTTGTGGTGAGAAAGGTGTGGGAAGCCAAAACCACTATGCTGGCCAGCCAGGATCATTTTTACTTTTCTTTTTCTCTGGAAGAAGCTCCTATGTTTACCAAATTACTCTCTACTCTAAAGAATTACGGTTGACCAAAAAGAAAGTTGATGCAAGCAGCTTTGAAAATCTCTGTTTGGATTTTGTTTATTGGTGAAGAACGTATAGGACCACAGTATGTTTATATGCCCATTCCACTGTAGTATTTTACCTGTACTGAACGGTACAAAACAAAGGAATAGTATTTCTGACTGCTTGAATAACCTTTCATACACTGAAACAGTTATTCCAGTTTGGGTTGCTTGCCTCGTAACCTAGTTTTGATCCATATTCTCATTTTGTTTATGGCTGTGGCACTCAGCCCGTGACGTCCGGATGTCTACAGTCCTATTTTATTCATGCAGCTTTTTTTCTTAAGAAGTATTTTGGGGGCATTTCTCCCTTATAGTGATGGTAGGGAGAGACAGGAAATATAGGGAGAGAGAATGACATGGCTGCAAGAGATGCCAGATTAGAACCCAAGCCGATGTGGTGAGGCCTTAGTCTACGTGGTACACACAAGCATCCAAGCCACCCTTTAGATCGCTTTGAAACCAACGTTTTGCATCCCTGCTAGCCTCCACCATGCCCCCGTCCTAACCATGCGCCCGTCCTAACCATGCGGTGCTATGAGTGGATTTCCCCTTCTGGCCTCAGTCAGGTCAAGTGTGTTTTTGTTTTTCTTGGTTACTTCTCTATTTTAGGTGTTGGCTGAGAAGAATCCTTGGGCCACTCAAATACGTTTGGAAGGAGGTCTGGTAAAGAGTTGGCTAACTCTCTCACAGCAAATGAACGGGGGCCAGGTCACGAGCAGAACTTTTCTCATGGACACAAGTTCTCCCAGTTTAGTGTTTACTATGGCTTAAAACGTAGCTCGGTAGGAAAAGTGCACGTACTTTAGTTCAGGATGAAGTGCAATTATTGTCATTAGAGTGGCTTAAATGGGCCTTCATAACTATTCCCATACTTAGTTTGGTTGGCCCTAAATGATCTAGAAAAAAAATCTAATTTTTCGTGTTAGTCCTATTTCAACAAGGAAGTGGTACTATGCAAAGGGTGTTTTACCCAAGTATTTTTCCTTCAGTTCTTTATGATTTGGCAGATTATAGCATTAATACATTATTTCTTGCAGTTTGAGTAACTCCAATGTGAAGGTGGCTTGTGTTGTCAACTGTAAGTGTTTTAAGAATGGACAGAGTAAAGCATTCAGGGACAAGATATAGAATCTGGCATGAGAGGACAGGTTTGGAAAAGAGAGAACATTACATTTAAAGATAGCGGTGAGGTTCCTTCTGTTCCCCAAAATGGGTGCTTCTTGTGTCCAACAGCTATTTCTGCACAGTTGTGGGGACAGCAAAAGATGGATGTTGACACCGCCTCCGCTTAAAACAAAAAGGTAAATAGGTGACGCGTGAAATTGAAATGTTGCTCTCAACGTCCTTCACTCATAGGACAGCAAGCAAGAAAGAAAACTCAAAATATACAAAGGTCCCACCTGGGACTTTGTAGTATCTTTGAGTAGCATTTGTGATGATCGACTTTAGCAATGGTGACGCGGCAGGCTGTTTAGTAGGTAGCAGGATTTGGTTTCCCAGCTGAGGTGGAGATCATGAAGTCACTCTCCCCCACTTCAGAAGGATCGAGCTTATTGCTCCAGGAATAACCCTATAGTGGGTGAGGCCACAGGAGACAGAGAGATATGACTCAGCTCTCTGTTAGCTCTATAACTGTCCTGTAATGACCAGTGGCCACGCTTAGTTAACCAGCCTTCCCCTAAAGTAATCACTGTAAAGACTTCAAAGTCACTTAGACTTGTTAAGTTTTCAATGTGTCCACCGTGTTTACGTTGAAACGACACAAACTGGCTTGTCTACAATGGTCTCCATAGGAATAACTTTTCTTTTCTTGTCACGTTTAAGATTTAAGACACATTTAGAGTGTCTGTAAGTATCAGGTAATGTGGTCTCCATTTTAAGAGTGATTGGGAGGTGCCTGCTGAAGAAATGTTATGTTATATTGTGACAGTAAACAGCTAACGTGCGTTTGGTTTTGTTGGCAGTACTGCCTATCCCATTTTGGACTACTTCATGCCAGCCAATTTATTTCAAACATGGTATTAAGATGCAAAAATACATAGTATATGCTCACCATACTTGCCACAACTTTGACCATTCATAAAAAAGTGGCCTCTATATCCTTTGCAAAGTTTGCCTTTTTCTTTTATATTTCTCATGATCATATGTTGATATAACGGTGTGTATGTAGATACACACATAACAGTATGTGTGTTTTTCTCTGTGCTGGGATCGACAAAAACAACATCTTTGTAAAAGGTTGTCAATGAGCCAACTGTGTTTCTTCTAGAACTTTCTCATCTCAAGCGATAAGCTTCGCTTCCAGACACCAGTGTCACCTTGTTGTCCTCAAGAACATTAAAAAAAATACTTGGTGGTCATCCATATCTCTGGAGCCCGTCCTTTTGGACTCCATTGGATGTTGTTGTTTGGTCGTTGTTGCACACGCTACAGTGCCTGTAAAATCATGAATTTGCATAACGACGGTCGCTTTGATGGTTGGTTTTAGTTCACTTTAGAAAGACTCATAAGCAGGCGTTTAAACTGCAACTGGCTCAGTTGTCAGCATGTTGTCATAGCAACTGTCTCCATGTTTTCACGGCTTGTATACCATGATGTCACCCGCGCTGCACACGCGTCCTTAAAGATTCGTCATTGGAAAAGTTGTGCTCGAGGGGTTATTTAGGCGTCTAGGTTTACATTCGCAGCGTGGGCCACGACCGCGGTGTAATGAGACGGTCAAATAAACAGGAACGGTCCAGGAGGAGGAGGACAGTGTCTGACCTGATAGTGACAGATGGCTGAGCGGTTAGGGAGTCGGGCTATTAATCAGAAGGTTGTTGGTTCGATTCCCGGCTGTGCCAAATGAAGTTGTGTCCTTGGGCAAGGCACTTCACCCTACTTGCCTCGGGGAGAATGTCCCTGTACTTACTGTAAGTCGCTCGGGATAAGAGCGTCTGCTAAATGACTAAATGTAAATGTAAGACTAACAGACGGAACTAGCTTCTCAGTCCCTGCTGGTGGGAATCGACGTTCACTCAGGATGAAAGATTCGGAGCCTGGCGCTCTCTGTGCCTTTCAAAAGGCTTATCTGCTATGTAGGTTGCAGTGAGAGGGGCCTATGAAATGATGCTGCTGCTGTGGTGCTGTGGTGCTGTGGTGCTGTGCTGCTGTGGTGCTGTGGTGCTGTGGTGCTGTGCTGCTGTGGTGCTGTGCTGCTGTGGTGCTGTGGTGCTGTGCTGCTGTGGTGCTGTGGTGCTGTGGTGCTGTCTGCTGTGCTGCTGTGGTGCTGTGCTGCTGTGTGCAGGAAGGGCACGGGGAAAGGGTTCAAGTCCAGGCGTTCTCCGTTTGAAACAGGCTAGGACGGTGACGGGGGCAGCCGTGGAAACGCGTCGTGGCAACGCATCGGCCTTTGAAGGGTGGGAACATACACTGTTATGTCTGACATTCCGCGTGATGTCCTGATTTAGTTTGGCTCTTTGATCTGTGCCATGCTAACTCAAAGATAAGACAAGCCTCTGTTTTGCGTGCAACAATAACAGTCAAAGTTTATGGCTTACAAAACCAAATAGTACAGAGAGGGCCATTAAATACTAACAGTTGGTGGCCCTTCTGGTACAAGTCTGCCTGGTTACTTGGTGGAGGGTTTCTAGGGAGGGCTGTGCACGTGTGTCACATCAGAAACAGTAATTTAGCGTGTTTGTGTTGGGGCTCAGTACAGTTTTACTAACATGCAACCATTAAGAGGCCATGGCAAGGGGTGTAACACGCAACCAGAATCTGTCTAAAATGTCACAAATGCTTAAAGTTGATACATAGAGCACTGTTAGGTTATGGAATTGCAGCTTGGTTCAGTTGTCAAAATGAGCACCAAATGTATCTTTGACTACTATGTCATGCCATGTTTTTACAACCATAGAACGTTCATTCCCACTCTGAACAGCACACTGCTCGGAACCCAGAAATGGGATGTAAATCACTTGCTGTTGTGCGGTGTTTATTCATGTTGGGTGAAAGCAGACTTTTGTTTATCAGAGTTACATTTGATCTTCTCCTATTCTTGCTATTTAGTTCTGCGTTTCCAACTGCGGTCTGTCTCATTTCTTATAATGTTTTTATTATGGCTCCCTAACTGTTATAGGGGAGGGGAGGGAACTATGGGTCACTAAACTAAGCTACAGTATGAGCTGGTTGCCATGGCGAACTACAGGTTGGTGAAAACACATTGTAGTTAAATGTTGCAAAACATCAACAGCCTGTCACATTGGGACATCCAGATTATAGTCTGTGCTGTTCCTTTAGATCCAGCAGGTTTAAGCAGCTGCTTGCCTGAGGCTGAGCTGAACGTATCTCACTAGAGACGTGGAGGCGGTGTTCACGCTGATTGTACCTTTAGGCTAGAGAAACATTTATCACCATCAGTGCCACATACGCACACACACACAGACACACACACACACACTCGCACACACACACACACACACACACACACACACACACACACAATCACACGCATCACACACACACGCACGCACACACACACACATTCACACTCACACATACATACACACTTTTAGTTGCTGTGGTTAAGATGGACCTGGCTCGAGATCCTTTACTTTAGGCTTTACAGACTTAGTTTCATTATTTATTGCATTGTTCTTCCATCTGCAGTTTCCAGCCTAGTAGATGCCAGCTGGTAGGAGCAGCAACTTTAGTAAACAGACATTGGATAGCTATCGTATATCGTGTGTGGTGCCTGGAATGATTTATAATAGGAAAAAATGTGTCAGAAGTGTGGTGTAAAGGTCCTAGGACAAACCCTCGGCAGATTTCAAACAATGTGTGAATATTAAAGGTTTTGAGAAGAATTAATAGGTAGTCTAGAATCTATTTGCAGTCATGAAACTGAATTTTAGGCTTTTGATTCAGATAATTTTGAGTATTATCTTTTAGGTTCATTCTAGGATGCACTTCACATAACATCTTCAAATATATGTCCGCCCAATTCTTTTCCAAAGATGTCCTGGATAAATATAGCTTAGGTTTGATATAATAACAGATTGCAATCCACAGGTTTGCCTTGAGGGGAAAGTGACTAGGCATCGAGAGTGAAGTCTCACAGACCAAACTGCATGTCCCAAACCACCATCCCTTACATCCCAACTGCCATTGTTCTTTGAGGCAGATTTGTTGTTTTTTACTTTTTTTGAATCGTATCAGCAAAATAGAATCAAAATTGATGTATTTTTTAAAGTAGTCTCCAAAACGTTGTCATGGTCACAGACGCCATGGCACCTTGTGATACGCTGTGTTGAATCACGTATTCTGGAATGTCTCCAGTCTCCAATTTCTCTAGTTTCTCTAATTTCTCTACCCCTTGTACATTTTTACAATGTATGCTTCATGTTTGGCTACCCGCAATGTTTGGGGCTATCTCGGTGTTATGATCAGTGACCTATGCACTTTTGTAAAGCTCTCTCTTGGAAGTCACTTTGGATAAAAAGCTGAATGAATAAATGTACGTTCGTATTTA
>CAEFZP010000340.1:315000-328034 GCA_903064625.1 Mallotus villosus
GGCCAGACAGGCCAGGCCAAGACCAATACCACGACCAGGCCAGCCAGACCACAACCAGACCAGGCCAAGCCCAGACCAAGCCAGACCCAGACCAAGCCAGACCCAGACCAGGCCAAGACCACAACCAGACCAAGCCAACCCAGGCCAAGACCAGACCAAACCCAGACCACAACCAGACCAAGCCAGACCAAGACCAGACCAAGCCAGACCAAGACCAGACCAAGACCAGACCAGACCAGACCAGACCACACACTATCCCCGCAGGACACTGTGTGCTTTTACCGCTGCATGCCATAAATCCCACCTCACAGCCCAGCTGCATTTATGATCTGTCAGTGTGCAGGGTTCTGCTCAGGACAAGACCAGACTAACCAGGATGGAAACTGCTTTTACTGTTCTCTCCGCCAACTCCCACTCCACACCGCCCTCACATTCCGCCTTCTCACTCACACACACACACACACACACACCACACACACACACACACACACACACACACACACCACACACACACACACACACACACACACACACACACACACACACACACACACACACACACACACACACACCACCACACACACACACACCACACACCACACACACACACACACACTCACCCTCAGCTTCCCACTGTGCAGACAGCACCAGTTTCCCCACTAGCCCAGCCAACTCCTACTATGGAATGTGTGCAGCGTTTGGTTTGTCCCCACAGGCTCTCCGTAGGCTCGTCACTGAGCAGCTGTGTGGGCTGAGCCAGAGGACCGGACAACGTAGCACCACTGCTCCTTGCTGCAGTGTACACAGTGTGGTTCAGGCTTATTATTCTTGCCTAAACCGTCTTACACACTTGGTCTGGTGGGCAATGAAGTGTATTGAATTGAATGCTCTATTGTGGTCTTCCTCTATGATCCAAACGCACACACACACCCACCACCACTCTACCCAGAGGGAGAATTATACAATGACAATCGGGGGGGTTACGATTGTTGTTTTTACCTCTTTTCCCCCCCATATCCCCCCCGTAATTCGAACCCTGACTCTAGCGCTGAAGACACAAGACTTCACGACCCTCTTCATCCAAGCCTTCACTGGTTTCATAGCCAACACACATCCAACACACATCCAACACACATCCAACACACATCCAACACACATCCAACACACATCCAACACACATCTAACACACATCCAACACACATCCAACACACATCCAACACACATCCAACACACATCCAACACACATCCAACACACATCCAACACACATCCAACACACATCCAATCGACGCTAGCCTCCGTATCACCACTGCGTGATACGGGGACGGGGGGAGGGTAGGTTGGGCTGAAAGTGAACTGTTGGTTCTGGATCCCAGTTCCATCTCGAGGGATCACTGTGGCTCAGCTTTCATTTCCTGTCAAACAGCACGGCCAGGCCATTCTGTTGTTCCTTCACCTCTCCACCCCGCTCCGCCATGCTGGTTTGGTTTCTGTGGAACTCACCCCTGCACCCAGGCCCGCGACCTTTAACACCACAACATGTGTCACCTCCCAGGCAGTCGCCACGTGGAGCAGGAGCTTGGCTGTGTGTCTGTTTGTGCTGAATAGAGGGAGAGAGAGAGGGAAGGGAGGGAGAGAGAGGGAGAGAGAGAGAGAGAGAGAGAGAGAGGGAAGGGAGGGAGGAGAGAGGGAGGGGAGAGTGAGAGAGGGAGGGTGGAGGGAGGAAGAAAGAAGAGAGGAGAGGGAGGGGGAGGGAGGAAGAGAGAGAGGGAGAGGGGAGGGAGGAGAGGAAGACAGGGAGGGAGGGGGAGGGAGGAAGAGAGAGAGAGGGAGAGAGAGAGGGAGAGGGGTGAGGGAGGAAGAATGGAGGGAGGGTGAGGGAGGAAGAGAGAGAGGGAGAGAGAGAGAGGAGAGAGGGGGAGGGTGGAGGGAAAGAAGAAAGAGAGAGGGGGAGGGAGAGGAAGAGAGAGAGGGAGAGGGAGAGGGGGAGGGAGGAAGAAAGGGAGGGAGGGTGAGGGAGGAAGAGAGAGAGGGAGGAGAGAGAGGGGGAGGGGTGAGGGAGGAAGAAGAAAGAGAGAGGGGGAGGGAGGAAGAGAGAGAGAGGGAGAGAGAGAGAGGGAGAGAGGGAGGGAGGAAGAAAGGGAGGGAGGGGTGAGGGAGGAAGAGAGAGAGGGAGAGAGAGAGGGAGAGGGGGAGGGAGGAAGAAAGGGAGGGAGGGTGAGGGAGGAAGAGAGAGAGGGAGGAGAGAGAGGGGGAGGGTGGAGGGAAGAAGAAAGAGAGAGGGTGAGGGAGGAAGAGAGAGGAGAGGGAGAGAGAGAGGGAGAGGGTGAGGGAGGAAGACAGGGAGGGAGGGTGACGGAGGAAGAGAGAGAGGGAGGAGAGAGAGAGGGGGGAGGGTGAGGGAAGAAGAAAGAGAGAGGGTGAGGGAGGAAGAAAGAGAGCGGGAGGATGAGTGCAGTGGATACTCATCTACTATGGAAGCAAATCAGTGACATAATGTTTAAAAGGCATTGAATACTTAATATATTGATATATACTTAATATATATTGAGCTTCAGAAATTTTTATATAACCAAATTCTGTCTGTTCGAGACAAAAAAATTATAATAAAGACAAATCTAGGCAGATAAATTTGCGTCAGAACAAATGTTATTGTTTTCAAACAATAAAGCTTACAATAAAGATGCACATTTTTTCCTGTGCTCACTAGTTTAGGGATAATTATGCTTTGCTGTCGAGTTGGTTGGTCTGGTTGTGATTCACCTGACGGCTGACGCTGCTTAGTCTAAAGCCTGATCCTTCAGGCAGGATAATCGGATTCATGCTCACCCAGCTTCCGGAGAATTCCCACCATTTCCAGAACATGCTTGCACTTTGCCCTCAATGCAAGGTGTTGCGTTGTGATCCTTGCTTTCCAAGTAATAGTCTGATTACTTATCCCCACGCTTCTCCCCAGCCTTCTCCTAGCGAGGCCAAAGAGCTGAGGCCAGAGACCTGAGGCCAGAGAGCTGAGGCCAGAGACCTGAGGCCAGAGAGCTGAGGCCAGACAGCTGAGGCCAGAGAGCTGAGGCCAGAGAGCTGAGGCCAGAGAGCTGAGGCCAGAGACCTGAAGCCAGAGACCTGAGGCCAGAGAGCTGTTAGAGGCCAGAGAGCTGAGGCCAGAGAGCTGAGGCCAGAGAGCTGAGGCCAGAGAGCTGAGGCCAGAGAGCTGTTAGAAGCCAGAGAGCTGAGGCCAGAGAGCTGTTAGAGGCCAGAGAGCTGAGGCCAGAGAGCTGAGGCCAGAGAGCTGAGGCCAGAGAGCTGAGGCCAGAGAGCTGAGGCCAGAGAGCTGAGGCCAGAGAGCTGTTAGAAGCCAGAGAGCTGAGGCCAGAGAGCTGTTAGAGGCCAGAGAGCTGTTAGAGGCCAGAGAGCTGAGGCCAGAGAGCTGTTAGAAGTCACACAACAAGCCCAGGGCTCCTCCAGACCCACACACCCTCGGTCTAGACCCCTCGGTGGGAATAGGTGCCTCTTTAGCCGGGGCGCGCAGCACGTTGAGATCAAAACAGTCTGTGTGCAGTCATCTGTTTGCTTTTTATTGTTATTTTTAGCCCTCCCTACTTTGCCTTTCACGCAGGGTAGCGAAACAGTGCTGTAGCCCATATGTTGCACGGAAATGAACACAGCATGTTAGACTAGAACCCCTTTGTTTGTTTGTGTTTTTTTTGCTTGGGGTTTAACCGTACTATCGTTTTTTCCCCACAGTATTTTATTCCTTTATTATTTAGGATCTCCTTTATTCTACTCATTTCCAGTCCCAATGCTATGCTTGATTTGTGTTTTGCTGTGGTTAGTATAGGCTTGCCACCCACGTAGGGCCACAGTGAGAGGTCCTAAGTCTCTTAGCCAGGCCCCGTCCAGGCCCAGTCCAGGCCCGGTCCAGCTCTGCTGCTCTGTGACTCACAGCCTGCTTGCCGGTTCATCAACAGACACAGTGTTACTGGAGCAATCTCCGTAATTGTGCTCGCCCTGATGTGTTTACGTTCCTCTCCACATGTTTGAATGGTTCCCCATCCATCTCTTTGTTTACGTGCACCACATCATGGAAACATTTCCCATCAACTCTCGGAACGGTTCCATGGAAATATTCTTTTCCATGGTTTTGTAATGTATGATCCATGTCCGTGTGTGCCAGGCTTCGCTCTGCGTCCGTACTGAGCGCTGTGTTCCTGCTGTGTTCCTGCTCTGCGTCCGTACTGAGCGCTATGTTCCTGCTGTGTTCCTGCTCTGCGTCCGTACTGAGCACTGTGTTCCTGCTGTGTTCCTGCTCTGCGTCCGTACTGAGCGCTGTGTTCCTGCTGTGTTCCTGCTCTGCGTCCGTACTGAGCGCTATGTTCCTGCTGTGTTCCTGCTCTGCGTCCGTACTGAGCGCTGTGTTCCTGCTGTGTTCCTGCTCTGCGTCCGTACTGAGCGCTGTGTTCCTGCTGTGTTCCTGCTCTGCGTCCGTACTGAGCGCTGTGTTCCTGCTGTGTTCCTGCTCTGCGTCCGTACTGAGCGCTGTGTTACTGCTCTGCTTGCAGGACTGACTTTGAGGAGCTGTTTGACGTCATCATCACCAACGCCTTGAAGCCTGGCTTCTTTTCCTTGGTACCCCAGCAGAGACCTTTCCGGACCCTGGGTGAGTCTGCCGTCCCACTGCCCAGACCAGCATCAGCATGGTGTTGTCCTCCCCCAGGTCTTCCTCTCCCCTCCACAGTGTTGAACACCAGACTCCTCACTACTCCAGAGAGACTATTAGCTGAAGAGCCGCATATGTAACACCCCAGTGGAATGATTACTTAGGAATCTCAAGTTAGAGATTACTGAAGATTGGTTCCCTTTAAGAAATAATAAAAGAGGGTTCCCTCTCAAACCCCAGCCCTCACCTCTGTGAGGGTTAGCTATGTGAGGGTTAGGGTTAGCTCTGTGAGGGTTAGCTCTGTGAGGGTTAGCTCTGTGAGGGTTAGCTCTGTGAGGGTTAGGGTTAGCTCTTTGAGGGTTAGCGTTAGCTCTGTGAGGGTTAGCTCTGTGAGGGTTAGGGTTAGCTCTTTGAGGGTTAGCGTTAGCTCTGTGAGGGTTAGCTCTGTGAGGGTTAGCTCTGTGAGGGTTAGCTCTGTGAGGGTTAGGGTTAGCTCTGTGAGGGTTAGCTTTGTGAGGGTTAGCTCTGTGAGGGTTAGCTCTGTGAGGGTTAGGGTTAGCTCTGTGAGGGTTAGCTCTGTGAGGGTTAGCTCTGTGAGGGTTAGCTCTGTGAGGGTTAGCTCTGTGAGGGTTAGCTCTGTGAGGGTTAGCTTTGTGAGGGTTAGCGTTAGCTTTGTGAGGGTTAGCTCTGTGAGGGTTAGCTCTGTGAGGGTTAGCTCTGTGAGGGTTAGCGTTAGCTTTGTGAGGGTTAGCTCTGTGAGGGTTAGCTCTGTGAGGGTTAGCTCTGTGAGGGTTAGCTCTGTGAGGGTTAGCTCTTTGAGGGTTAGCGTTAGCTTTGTGAGGGTTAGCTCTGTGAGGGTTAGCTCTGTGAGGGTTAGCTCTGTGAGGGTTAGCTCTGTGAGGGTTAGCTCTTTGAGGGTTAGCTCTTTGAGGGTTAGCTCTTTGAGGGTTAGCGTTAGCTCTGTGAGGGTTAGCTCTGTGAGGGTTAGCGTTAGCTTTGTGAGGGTTAGCTCTGTGAGGGTTAGCTTTGTGAGGGTTAGCTCTGTGAGGGTTAGCTCTGTGAGGGTTAGCTTTGTAAGGGGAGCTGAGCTGCTGCTGCTGAGGAATGCTGCCTCAGCTGGACTCAGTCTCTAGCTCTCTGTCTCTCTAACTCTCTTTTTCTCTCACTATCTAGCGCTCTCTCTCCTGTCTCTGTCTCTCTCTAGCTCTCTCACTCTCTCTCTCTTTCTCTCTAGATCTCTGTCTCTCTCCTGTCTTTCTCTCTAGCTCTCTCACTCTCTCTCTCGCTTTCTCTCTCCTCTCTCTAGCTCTCTCTCTGTTTCTCTCCTGTCTCTTTCTCTAGCTCTCTCATTCTCTTTCTCTCTCTCTCTCTAGCTCTCTCTCTCTGTTTCTCTCCTGTCTCTCTCTCTAGCTCATTCTCTCTCTCTTTCTCTCTCCTCTCTCTAGCTCTCTCTCTCATTGTCTCCCTTACTCTGCCTCTCTCTCTGTCTCACTCTTTCTCTGCCTCTCACTCCCTCTGTCTATATATTTCTCTCACCCTCTTCTTGTCTGTCTGTCTGTCTGTTTATCTCTCTCTCTCTCCTCTCTCTCTCTCTCTCTCTCTCTCTCTCTCTCTCTCTCTCTCTCTCTCTCTCCTGCAGCCAGGGATAACACAGGAGAGATGCATTATGTGTGAAGCACAATGATCCGTCACTCAACTATTCCTCTCTGAGCCGAGCCACGCTGGCAGTAAGGCCCTCAGAAGCGTTTCCTCTCTGCTGTAGAGACGCCACACTCTGGCTACACACTCTGGCTTCAGCGTTGCACTTCAACATCACTTTTTAATCTTTTACCTCACAAATTGTATGTGTATTGTGATTGTGACCGATGAGAAGAGTGTTTTAAAGTCTTTGAATAGTTGAACACGGAGTGCAGGTCAATACATCAGGACGTGCCTCTTATTAAACCGGACCTGCGGAGCCATTTGTTCAGGCGTTGCCAGGTCTCTATAAATATTTACCCAGCGCATACAGCCTCGGTTGGTTTACTGGGAAAACGCCACTAGATCTGACATGCTAATAGATGCCCTGGTGTTTATACGGATGGAGTGCGTTTCTGTTCTGTGTCCCGCGAGATGCAGCAGAAAGCACATACCTCTCATTCCCCTGTCTCTCCACGTAGCATGTCCTCACAGCTGTTACTGTGTGTGTGTGGTGTGTCAGCCTGTGTTTTTTCACTTTCTTCTGTCACAATATTTGTAGGTTATTTAACCTTAGCATGACCCTGGTGAAGGCACTCCACTGTCCTGGTCCACTGGTGTATAGAGGGGCTGTCCTGTTCCACTGGTGTATAGAGGGGCTGTCCTGTTCCACTGGTGTATAGAGGGGCTGTCCTGTTCCACTGGTGTATAGAGGGGCTGTCCTGGTCCACTGGTGTATAGAGGGGCTGTCCTGTGTATCGAGGGGCTGTCCTGTTCCACTGGTGTATAGAGGGGCTGTCCTGTTCCACTGGTGTATAGAGGGGCTTATGACATGTGAGAGTCATGCATGACAGTTATGCAGTTCGCGACGCCGTTCAACTGTGTAAGTTACAAATCCATTTCGCAGTCTGAAATTCCAGTAACCTATGAACGTGATTTAGCCAAGCTGCTGTGTATTTGAAGCCAAGCATTGGTCGTATTTGTTGTGTGTGCTGTGGAATTTACTGGGCCCTCCCTGACATGTCGGGGTGAGAGGAATGATCCAGCCTGTTGTGCAATGGGGATTCCACCAGCCTCACTATTTCAATTGCATTTCAAATTTGGATCAAGCTTTTATGTGGCCTTCAGAATCATACAGTCAATTAATCTCCGTTTTTTTTACTTGGGCTGGAAAGGGCTGGGAGGGGAGGGGAGAGGAGGGGGCTGGAGGGAGAGGAGGGGGAGGGGAGAGCTGGGACGGGGAGGGAGCGGGAGGGGGAGAGGAGGGGGAGGGAGGGGAGAGGAGGGGGCTGGGAGGGGGGAGGGGAGGGGAGGGGAGGGGAGGGAGAGGAGGGGGCGGGAGGGGAGAGGAGGGGATGGGGAGGGGGGAGGGGAGAGGAGAGGAGAGGGGAGAGGAGGGGGAGGGAGGTGGGTGAGAGGAGAGGTGAGAGGAGGGGGCAGGGGAGGGGGGATAGGAGGGGAGGGCTGGGAGGGGAGAGGAGGAGGGGGACGGGAGGTGAGAGGAGGGGAGGGAGGGGGGCTGGGAGAGGAGGGAGCGGGAGGGGAGAGGAGGGGGCATGGGAGGGGAGAGGAGGGATGGGAGGTGAGAGGAGGGGGAGGGGAGAGGGGAGGGGAGGGCGGGAGGGGAGAGGAGGGGGCGGGAGGGGAGAGGAGGGAGGGGAGGGGAGACGGAGGGGGCTGGGAGGGGAGAGGAGGGCTGGGAGGTGAGAGGAGGGGGCTGGGAGGGGGGCTGGGAGGGGAGGGATGGGGGGAGGTGAGAGGAGGGGGCTGGGAGGGGAGAGGAGGGCTGGGAGGGGAGAGGAGGGGGCTGGGAGGGGAGAGGAGGGGCTGGGAGGGCTGGGAGGGGAGAGGAAGGGGCTGGGAGGGGAGAGGAAGGCTGGGAGGTGAGAGGAGGGCTGGGAGGTGAGGGACTCGGAGGGGAGAGGAGGGGGCTGGGAGGGGAGGAGAAGGGGGCTGGGGAGGGGAGGAGAAGGGGGCTAGAAGAGGAAGGGGTCCAGGCAGAGTCTCTGGGAAGCACCCAGGGGGGGGTGGGGGTAGAAGAGGAGAGCTACCCTTCTACCCCTCCTCCAGTCCCCTCTGGCCCTCCTCCTGGGACCAGGTTTGTTTTCTCTCCTGGTTTCGCTGATGTCAGGCTGCTGTAATCTCCCCAGCAGCACGGAGGTCAGGACTGAGGCAGAGAGAGGGAATCCGCATCACATCTGATTAGGAAATGAGTAGAATAGAAGGGAACCATAATTATACTCATTTCCCCAGCAGCACTCATTTCTATTCCATAACACAGTTTATCCCACTAAGCAGCGGTGGGGAACACAGTCCACATCCACATGGTTAGAACCCGATCCCTCGTCCCTGAGTCGTGTGGGGGGGCAGAGGTGGAGAGGTGGGGGGGTGTGTCGAGGCGTGCGGTAGCGTCTGCTCGTGTACTTAGCGGGTGTGTGGGGTGAGCTGTGGTGACCGTGCGGCTTGTCTGCCCCGCGACAGTGAACGACGTGGAGGAGAGCGAGGGCCTGCCCGCCTGGACAAGCCTGGCTGGTACTCCCAGGGCAACTGGCCACACCTCCACGAGCTGATGAAGACCACGACGGGGAAGCCAGAGCCCACGGTACGTCTGATCAGCGCGCCAGCTGGGGCACTGAACACGGGGAGGGACAGAAAACTGTTATGTTGTGGTTTAGAATGAAATGACGATTCTCGTAGTCACATGTGCCTGACTGTTTGTTTGAGGAAACTCGCAAGGTCACTGACAGGAATCTTGTGTAGTACAGGGATCTGTAATAACCCAGAACACCAGGACGTTACAGGCTGGGCTGGCAGGTCGACGGCTGCGGCCTCCGCCCCTGACGGGCGCTCGGAGATCAGAGCTTCTCTATAAAGCAGATTCACACTGATGTGAGGGAGGTAGGAGCAAGGCGTTGGACACCTGCAGACCTTGGCAGGAGTGTGGACAGAGCCAGGAGTGCAGCAGGATGCATGCTGACGGGGATCTGGACACAAACACCCTGACGGGAGCTGGAGACAGTGAGAGCCTGCAGGAAGGCCGTTCCAGCAGGACACGATCCTCTATCTCTCTCCTTCTCGCACTCATGCTCTGCGACCGCGCGAGCTCGCAGCGCGAGAGAAGGACGAGAGAGAGAGAGAGCGCGAGAGAGAGCGAGCGCGAGAGAGAGAAAGAGAGAACGAAGAAAGCGACAGCGCGAGCGAGAGCGCGCGAGAGAGAGACGCAGAGAGCGAGAGAGAGCACCCACGGAAAACAAACAGACGACCCGCAAACGCGATCACCGCCCAAGAGAAGGAGCCTCGACACTACGCAGCATCGCTCTGAATCGCCACGATAAAGACAGCATAACGAGAGGAGCGAGAGCAGAGCGACAGCACCGAAAAAGACCTACTCGTCTCCTTATCTCTCTCTCTCTCCATCACATCCATCTTCCTACCTCTCTTCACTCTATCCCTCTCGAATCTCTCTCCCTCCCCCTCCATCTCTCTCCCTCCCTCTCCCTCTCAGTCATGCCAGCCCCGGGTGCTCCCAGGGCCGCCCATCCTCGTCCACGTCCCGGGCCCCCGCCCCTCACTCCTCACCCGCTCTCCTCGTCCTGGGGCTCAATGCCCCCTCTGTTCCCCCGGCCACGTGGAGAAAGCTCTCGCGGAATGCAGAGTGTCAACCTGCACAACCTGCACTTAGCGCCGCTGCTTAAAAGCAGTCCTCCAGGGTGACCTGAGGCCCCGTGTTTTGGGCCGCTCTCCACTTTCACCTGACAGGACTTACGACAGGTGGGCTGAATAGGAGGCATTCAGGCAGATGACAGACTTTTCTCTGCTCGGGTCCAGACACCAGCGAGGACACGGCCCAGACGTGTAGATAACATCTCACTTCTTAGTTAACCGGGGTTTGAGTCTAATCCAGTTGGTTATGTACCCCCTGTAGTGCAGCAGGGAAAACATTGTCACTTTAAAAACATTCTGTCAGCCAAGTAAATCAGTTTATGATATTGCATTTCCTCTATGAGTCATAGTGAGTTTCTTAGTCCTTCAACAACCTCTCAACAACCTCTCAACAACCTACTGAGACGGCTTTGCTGTACGTTCGTCGTAACATGACAGTTTCATTACCTGCATATCAGGGGCATCACTGTCGTCAACTTAGATATTTAGGTGGATTATGTCCTTATCTCTCTGAGCCCCCTGTCCCCTCCGCCCCTGCCTCGCCCCTGCCTCGCCCCTGCCTCGCCCCTGCCTCGACCCTGCCTCGCCCTGCCTCGACCCTGCCTCGACCCTGCCTCGACCCTGCCTCAGGCCCCACACGGCGGAGCACAAAGAAGTCATAAAGCCTGGCCCCTGGCTGGCCTGCCTCCAGGCCTGTTTACCCAGGGGTCTAATCGCTGGCCTGAGTGAGGCAGAGATAACAGGGAGGCCATGGCTCTTAGACGGGGGGAGGGGTGCTCTACCAGGGTGAAGATGGCCATAGATAATAACTTATGTTTTATAACTACAGTTCTGCTTCATCCAACGGGTTTAAAGTTGATTAAGTGTAGCCTTAAATCAGACAATTAATAATACTGATAATTTGTCTGTTTTGTCGTCGTCTCAGTCTGTTCCCAAGTCAGCTTAATGATACCGTCTCCAGCCCCAATGAAAGCTGCTCTATAATCATTTGCCACTGTGCTAGAATTCCTGGCCCTGTAAATATTTATCATACTGATCCGAAAGCCTCTGGCAGTATAGGGGGGTGGGGATCTGGAAAGCACAAGGAGTGCAGTCCCCAGCACTTCTCTCTGGTTTGGTTCGAGCTCTGCTGAAGTCACGGCCAGTTCTGGGAAAGTCTGCTGGAAACCTGATGCCTGGAGCTCCCCCACCGGCCCACCTCCCAGCCTCCCAGTCTCCCAGCCTCTCAGCCTCCCAGTCTCCCAGTCTCCCAGTCTCCCAGTCTCCCAGCCTCCCAGCCTCCCAGTCTTCCAGCCTCCCAGTCTCCCAGCCTCTCAGCCTCCCAGTCTCCCAGTCTTCCAGCCTCCCAGTCACTCAGCCTCCCAGTCTCCCAGCCTCCCAGTGTCCCAGCCTTCCAGCCTCCCAGTCACCCAGCCTCCCAGTCTCCCAGTCTCCCAGTCTCCCAGCCTCCCAGTCACCCAGCCTCCCAGTTCTCCCAGCCTCCCAGTCTCCCAGTCTCCCAGCCTCCCAGTCTCCCAGTCTTTCCAGCCTCCCAGTCTCCCAGCCTCCCAGTCTCCCAGCCTCCCAGTCTTCCAACCTCCCAGCCTCCCAGTCTCCCAGCCTCCCAGTCTCCCAGTCTTCCAGCCTCCCAGTCTCCCAGCCTCTCAGCCTCCCAGTCTCCCAGTCTTCCAGCCTCCCAGTCTCCCAGCCTCCCAGTCTCCCAGCCTCCCAGTCTTCCAACCTCCCAGCCTCCCAGTCTCCCAGCCTCCCAGTCTCCCAGTCTTCCAGCCTCCCAGTCTCTCAGCATCCCAGTCTTCCAGCCTCCCAGTCTTCCAGTCTCCCAGTCTCCCAGTCTTCCAGCCTCCCAGCCTCCCAGTCTCCCAGCCTCTCAGCCTCTCAGCATCCCAGTCTTCCAGCCTCCCAGTCTCCCAGTCTCCCAGCCTCCCAGTCTCCCAGTCTTCCAGCCTCCCAGTCTCCCAGCCTCCCAGTCTCCCAGCCTCCCAGTCTTCCAACCTCCCAGCCTCCCAGTCTCCCAGCCTCCCAGTCTCCCAGTCTTCCAGCCTCCCAGCCTCCCAGTCTCCCAGCCTCTCAGCCTCCCAGTCTCCCAGTCTTCCAGCCTCCAGTCTCCCAGCCTCCCAGTCTCCCAGCCTCCCAGTCTTCCAACCTCCCAGCCTCCCAGTCTCCCAGCTCCAGTCTCCAGTCTTCCAGCCTCCCAGCCTCCCAGTCTCCCAGCCTCTCAGCCTCTCAGCATCCCAGTCTCCCAGTCTCCCAGTCTCCCAGCCTCCCAGTCTCCCAGTCTCCCAGTCTCCCAGTCTCCCAGCCTCCCAGCCTCCCAGTCTCCCAGCCTCCCAGCTTCCAGTCTCCCAGCCTCCCAGTCTCCCAGTCTTCCAGCCTCCAGCCTCCCAGTCTCCCCAGCCTCTAGCGCCTCCCAGTCTCCCAGTCTTCCAGCCTCCCAGTCTCCCAGCCTCCCAGTCTCCCAGCCTCCCAGTCTTCAACTTCCAGCCTCCCAGTCTCCCAGCCCCGTCTCCCAGTCTTCCAGCCTCCCAGCCTCCCAGTCTCCCAGCCTCTCAGCATCCCAGTCTCCCAGCTCTCCCAGCCTCCCAGCTCTCCCAGCCTCCCAGTCGCCATCCCAGCCTCCCAGTCTCCAGCCTCCAGCCTCCCAGCCCCTCCCAGCCTCCCAGTCTCCCAGTCTCCCAGCCTCCCAGTCTCCCAGCTCCCAGTCGCCTCCCAGCCTCCCAGTCTCCCAGCCTCCCAGCCTCCCAGTCTCCCACCTCCCAGTCTCCCAGCCCTTCCAGCCTCCCAGTCTCCCAAGTTGTCCCAGCCTTCCAGCTTCCCAGTCTCTAGCCCCCAGTCTCCCAGCCTCTCAGACATCCCAGCCTCCCAGTCTCCCAGCCTCTCAGCATTCCCAGCCTCCCAGCCTCCCAGTCTCCAGCTCTCCGCATCCAGCACTCCAGCATCCCAGTCCCTGACAGCAAAGTCCGACCAGTCCGCAAAGAGGAGAACAGGCCTGCACAAGAATAGAAAAGACGAACAGGGACAAAGACAAAAAGACACAGCCTCCCA
>CAEFZP010000341.1:0-5000 GCA_903064625.1 Mallotus villosus
TAGTGAAAGAAATAAATGCCTGGGTTGGATCCTTAAAACGAGAGACAAACCTTTTCTCCCTCATGTTGGCTTTCTGTCTCAATCCCTGGTTGCTTTACTATCCCCTTTCTCTCTCTCTCTAATCTGTCTACTCCTCTTCCTCCTCTCTGCTGTCTCTCTACTCTCTAATTCAGCTGGTGGCTCTGAATATATGATCCTTGAGCAGGTTGTCACTCACACAGTCACCTTACTGTGGGAACAGGATAGCAGGAATGAGGATTTGTTAGTGAATAAAAAAGGTTTACCTCATGACATTGAATATCAACGGCCTTTGGCTCCTCATTTAATATTCATTGTAATGGAGTGATGGACAAACGGGTCTAAGCAACTATTTTATCTTCCCACCGTTCAAGAACAATCCGAACCACACATTCATTTTGAATGTTGATGCTCCTATATCTTTATTGTATGCACCTTCCTGCCAAAGCAAATTCCTTGCATGTGCAAACTTTCATGGCGAATATAAATCCTGCTTCTGCAATGGTGTCATCGGTGCTATAAGCAGTGGTCCCAACCCTGGGTCCTCAGGGAACACCTGTCTGCATATTTTAGATGTTTCCCCTGCTCCAAACACAACTGATTCAAATGAATGGTCAAAGCAGGCTTCTGCAAAGCTGGATGTAAGACCCATTCATTTGAATCAGCGTGTTGTTGGAGCATGGAAGGAAACATCTAAAACATGCAGGACAGGTGTTTCCCTTGAGGACCAGGGTTGGGAACCACTGCTATAAGGTAAAGGCTGCAAGTACTCATCACTGACGTCGTCAGAACCACACCGGAATTCGTAACGTTGTCATCAAGAGTCACGACATCATGTCTCCACAGCCCGGCTGGTACGAGCCAACTCCAGACGAGGACTCTTAAACCAAACTGACCTCACTCTTATGAATTATTTTCACTCAGAGCTGCGTTACACTCGGGCAACTGAAGAGTCACAGCATTCCTGGCCTTCGTGTTGAGCCGTCAGCATCCACACCAATAACACAGCACAATAAAAGCTCTCGACAACGGCGGGGCCACAGGCACCTTCGAGGGTCTAACCGTGGCGATCTATAAAACACCGTAATGGCCCCGGCTGTCTACTCGCTTGAAAGAGAAGACGGTACGCCTTCTCTGACTCTCGCGGGGGTACTTCAATTAATCACAGCGAATTTGTATCAGCGCGCGATAGCAGCCGCGTGGTATTACCCTCGCGAGGCCTTCCGCCGCGAGCATTCCGCCGCCGTGTGACATGTGATGAACACACTAATTGTGGGAAAACAGCTGACCTCGCCGTGCACGTCAAAAGGACGAAGGGGCCGAGGGGACGTGATAACGGATTTGGAGATGGAGATGAAAAGGAAGTGGGGGAGGAAGGAAAGAGTGTGTCGGGGAGAGAGAGCGAGCGAGGGTAGGGGAGGGAGTGAGGCTAGGACGGGACGGGACGGTGAGGAGGGAGGGAGGGAGGGAGAGGAGGGACGGGAGGTGGATGAGAAAGAGAGAGTACGAGGGATAGATCGAGATGGGGACGCGGCGAGACGAGGGAGAGGGAGGAGCAGAGAAGAGGAGATGAGGAGAGAGAGAGAGCGAGGAGAGAGAGAGAGGAAACGAGCGCTGGAGAGAGAGAGAGAGAGGGAGAGAGAGAGAGAGAGAGAGGAGTGAGAGAGAGAGAGAGGAGAGAGATGAGAGAGAGAGAGAGGGAGAGAGAGCGAGAGAGGAGAGAGAGAGAGAGAGAGAGAAAAAAAAAGATAGTGGTGTTGTAAGCATAATAATAAAAGATATCCACAGTCCTGTGGCTTTCTAGGGGGGAGGAAGTTATGTTTTCCATTGGGGATGGTGGTGAGGTAATACTGTAAAACACAAGGCACTTTCGAGATAATTTACGCATTTCTTCTGCTTTCCTTCTTAAAACAGCTCTTAGCTGGAGCTCTTTGTAAAGAGCAGAACACAAACACCACATTGTCATTTAACTTCCACTGCCTTGACAAGAGACCAGACACAGGCTTCTGTGGCAGCACACTTGTTCTACTGTGTGTCATGAAAAGAAGTTTTCATTTGTTTTTCATCTCAAGTTTGTCTAAAACGGTATATCCAATCAATATATCATTTGACCCTTCGGTATCGACTTTTACATAAATATCCGCATTCTAACACTGGGTCTGTGTATATTACATCAGTGTCGTCTCTGTTTTGATCTCTACAAACAACTCAGAGTATAGACTCTGGCCTAGAGCGAGATTATGGGTCACGTCTTCATGTGATTACAATTGATTTTGTGATTACAGGTTATGCCGCGTTTGAATGATTCATAGATCAGTAATGGTCGCAACAATGGGCTACATTTTTATTAACCTTATTAATAAACGTCAACGAAGATGGAGCTGGTTAACGAGATTCAACATGAAGATGTTTTATGAAAGTGAAGTTTCCCCTTGGAGGCATATGGAGCGCACGCGCGCGCGCGCACGCAGAGAGAGAGAGAGAGAGCGAGAGAGCGAGCTGCTTTATAACTACGCATCAACCGAGGTCTGCTCAAATGTAGCCTACAGGGTCAATTGCCTAGCGCTGATTTTAACTGGCTAGTAAAAACAATACTTCACACCACATACAACAATTATCAATGTCACTAAATGAATGTAGACATACTGAAATTAGTCCAATTTCAACTAACGAATTGTAGATTATTTCCAGTTCAGGATGAAAGAAAGTGTGGGGTTTTTTGTGCACCTAGAAAGCAACATATTTTGCTGACGACTTCCTGAATTTGCATATTCTGCTGAGAAAGCGCGTGTTGTCACCATCAACCAGAATCATTGATTTGAACAACACCGTTGTTGATTAGCTTAATACTTTGGATTAATAGAAAACATCAGTCAAGTATCAATCAAGCATGTCTGTATGTCTGCTGCTGTAAATGTAAATTACATTATTAAAACTTAGGAATCATGTTAAACTAGTCACGCATTGCCACACAAACGTATGCAAATCAACGCATAAGAATCCAATTTGCATGCGTTCAACTGCCCAGACAACCACGACATTACAGCGTTTTTGTGACCATGAATACAGTAATTATCGTTTTTCCTACCTGTCTTTCTGCTGTCAATTAATCCTGGAAAATGCTCCTCTCATATGGTCTCCATGTTCAACGAGAAAAAACCGTAATTCTAAAGAAATACCATTTCCTTGGTGCATCAAGGTGCCCAAGACCAAACATAACCTAAGGAAATTGTCCACTCGAGCGTTCCAAAAGCGCAATTCCGGAGTCAAGAAGTCTCGAATGTATTGCCAAGACTCTACCAGCGTCACAATTCGGAGTCGGTTGATTGTGTAGCAATAGAGAAGTCTGCTGCCAAAGTTCCCGATCATTGAGCTTTCAGAACTTCCACATCGCAAAAGCACGAGCCTGGAAATACCCGCGGACTATCAATCATTGATGCCCGCGAACATTTTTTAACACAATTCATCTACAGTTGATTACATGGCAGTAACGTAACCCCGTCGAAATATTTGGAGTTGAAGAGACAGCTAAAACGGACTATGAATCGGTTGCACCTGAGATGAGACGCGCGCAGCCTGTCATCTCAGGCAAGGCTCCAGAGCGCGCGAGGCTCCCACAGAAGAGTTTTGGCGCCACTCAGTGGCACTTTGAGTCTCGAGCCATGGCGGGCGATGAGGTAGGGACTGGTAGGTAGAGGAACCCTTGCGTCACTGTGGGGAAGTCCATTTATATACAAAGAGGAGTCGCTGTGCTTGCTGTAAATTTGAATCATGTATTTTGATGACGAACTAGCTAAATTAACAACCTCTTATCTTCCTTGATTCGGATTACAGCACAAAGAGAAAACACTACCGATATATATAGCTGTAGGCCTATCTTAAAGATCACAGTCAAAAGAATGCTTTGGGCCTACAGAATACGTTTGTAGGGTGTATAAGCCTTTATAACCCTCAAAATCTAATTGAAAGTTTGGATTTAAATGTTGTTATTGGCCTGCCAATAAGACTGCAGGGTGTGTAATCTAGCGATTTAGAAATTAATTTGAGTCGCTAGAACGTTTGTTGTCGATTGATAAACATAAGAATAGGCTACTCTTAGAAGCTGATATTGGGAAGTGCATTAGGCTCCAGATAAACTAAAGTCAAGATTGTAGGCTACTACTGTTTTCTTCCCAGACTATTGCCTGTCACCTCTGTGAGCATTATCTCCTGGTCTAAAAGGCTTTCTCTCCTGTAATTGCATTATCATCTCTCAATTTTTCTCAAGCGCTGTCTTTCCTCTGCTCCCATAAGACCGGAATTCGCGACCGAATAATCAATATCATGTTTTGAAATAGCCTGTGAAGAAGGCAAACAAAACGTTTGGATTTGGCTGTGATTGCCTTTAGGCACCCAGTCAGGGGGAGAAGACAGAAACAAGAGCGAGAGAGATGAGAGAGAGAGAGCAGAGAGAGAGAGAGAGCGAAAGAGAGAGAGAAAGAGAGAGAAAGAGAGAGAGACGAGGGAGAAAGAGCGAGGAGAAAGGAGAAAGAGAGAGGGAGGGAGAGAAAGCAGAGAGCAGAGAGGGAGAGAAAGAGAGCGAGGAGAGAGAGAGAGAGAGAGAGAGAGAGGAGAGAAGCGGAGAGAGAGAGAGAGAGAGACAAGAGAGAGAAAGAGAAGAGAAAGAGAAAGAGAAGAGAGAAAGGAAGCGAGAAAGAGAAGAGAAAGAGAAGAGAAAGAGAAAGAGAAAGAGAAAGGAGAAAAGAGAAAGAGAAAGGAGAAAGAGAAAGAGAAAGAGAACAGAGAAAGAGAAACGAGAAAGAGAAAGCGAACGAGAAAGAGAAAGAGACAGAGAAAGAGAAAGAGACACGATATCCGCTCCCTGTCAACTTCACTATCACGCTACATCCTGTAGATCTCTCTCTCTCTCTCCCTCTCCCCTCTCCCTCTCCCTCTCCTCTCTCTTACTATATCTCTCTTTCTATCCTATCAAAGACTTTAGA
>CAEFZP010000341.1:10000-25000 GCA_903064625.1 Mallotus villosus
CGTTTCATCCCAACCCACTGACCGTCGACGATTTGCGATGCGTCCCTATCCTGAGCCAACGAAATCCCCGCCCGCGCTGAAGAACCGATTGCTTTGCTTCACGCGCCGCTGACTGGTGGTGGTGAACGGGAGTTCTGTTTTGAATGAGGAAAACACTGTCTATCAAGCGTCACATGCTGGGGCCACGGAAGATCGCTTCCTGAAATGATCTTCGTCGTTGGTTCATCTTATTTTTCCCCTGATGTTTTTGCAACGCTAGATTCTGTCATTTAACATTCATACCGCTATGATAAGCAAAGTTAAAAACGCGATGTCCTCGCTGGTGGGAGGAATGATGCCACACGGCCATCACCATCACCACGGCTCTGGGAACGTTCAGAACTGCGGTCCGGACGGGCTACCTCCACGGTTTCCCTACGGTCGACCCGACTTTCTAGACCTAACCCAGGAGCTCCTCCAATACTCGACGGAACATGCTACGCGACCGGTGCTCACGTTAAAAACGGACAGTAGGCTTCCTTGGCGGACGGGATACGCAGAGTGAGTTGATCGACATGACATCATACATTGAATAAAAGCGATGGAACAGACAGTAGCCGATACAGTCTTATATTATAAACATATATCATGTACGAGCACCCTGGGCGGATGGTTATCCGATGCTATGTCGAATGTATTGAATGGCCTGTTGCTAAATTGTAATTACCATTTCCCTGTGTAACTAAACCGCTGTAGAGGCGGCAGCTGGCTTCTCTGCAGCGGAACACTGAATGCTGTGATCCTGCTTGGTTACGTCGTAACATTACGACCCGACGGTCGGCCTCCTCTCCGCCAGTCTCGTCAAAATATTTCACTGCATTGCACAGGTTCTTTCTTCCGGTACAGTTTAGTCGGTTTTCTCGTTCTAGTGGTTTGTCAGGGAGAGAAGGTATGTAGGATATGCAGGCTAAAACATTCACGAGGAACTCAAGGTCCTGCTGAAGGGGAATTGTTGAATGTCGTTGGTTGATCATTTAAAAAAAATCAGAATGTTCAACTGCTTACGTTTAATTAATTAATGTCCTCAAGCATTTAATGCGTGCTGGTGCGTGTATAGGGTAGGCTATATGAGATTGAGAGAGAGAGAGAGAGAGAGATTCGGATTACCTTTAGAAGTGAACATAGGCTACATGGTCATGTTTTATATATATATATTTTAAGGACTGAAATCTGGTCAGGGGGAGGAGAGGGGCTAGTGGTGAGGGTGGGGGGGGTACTGGCCACAGTGGAGGGGCTCTGGGGGGGGGGCAGCAGAGCTGAAGCACCTGCTTGGGAGAAATGGCTCTACGTGAAGACCATCCCTCTCTGGTTGTGGAGTAACAGATGACCAACTGCTGAGTCATAGAGTCTGGCACAGGGACTGGTCAGGGGGACCAGGGAGAGTGAGGGAGGGAGAGAGGAAGAGGGGAGAGAGAGAGGCGAGAGGGGACGGAGCGGGAGGGAGGAGAGAGAACGAGGGGAGAGGGAGGGAGATGAGGGAGGGAGGGATGAGGGAGAGAGGAGGGGAGAGGGAGGGAAAGAGAGGAAGAGGGGAGAGAGGGAGGGCGAGAGGAGGAGAGGGAGGGGAGAGGGAGGGATGAGAGGAAGAGGGTCGAGAGGAGGGGGAGAGGGAGGGAGAGAGGAAGAGGGCGAGAGTGAGGGAGAGACGGGAGGAGAGGGGAGGGTGAGAGGGAGGGGAGAGAGGGATGGAGAGAGGAGAGGAAGAGGGGGAGACGGAGGGAGGAGAGAGAGAGGGGAGAGTGAGGGAGAGAGGAAGAGGGGAGAGGAGTGAGGGAGAGAGGGAGGGAGGAGAGAGAGGGGAGACGGGAGGAGGGAGAGGAAGAGGGAGAGTGGAGAGTGAGGGAGAGAGGAAGAGGGGAGAGTGAGAGGGAGGGAGAGAGGGAGGGACTGAGAGGGAAGAGGGGAGTGAGGGAGGGACGGAGGGAGAGAGGGAGGAGAGAGAGAGAGGGGAGAGTGAGGGACGAGAGGAAGAGGGGGGAGTGAGGGAGAGAGGGATGGAGAGAGATGAGGAGGGCGAGAGTGAGGGAGAGAGGAAGAGGGGAGAGTGAGGAGAGAGGGATGGAGAGAGGAAGAGGGGAGAGTGAGGGAGAGAGGGAGGGATGGAGAGAGAGAGGGAGGAGAGTGAGGGAAAGAGGAAGAGGGGAGAGGTGAGGGAGAGAGGAAGAGGGGGAGGAGGGAGGGAGAGAGGAAGAGGGGAGAGTGAGGGAGGGAGAGAGGAAGAGGGGAGGAGTGAGGGATGAGAGAGGAAGAGGGGAGAGTGAGGGAGAGAGGAAGAGGGGAGAGTGAGGGAGAGAGGGATGGAGAGAGGAAGAGGGGAGAGGTGAGGGAGAGAGGGATGGAGAGGGGAGAGTGAGGGAGAGAGGATGGAGGAGAGGAAGAGAGGGGAGAGTGAGGGAGAGAGGGATGGAGAGAGAGAGGGGAGGAGGGAGGAGTGAGGGAGAGAGGAAGAGGGGGAGAGGAGGGAGAGAGGAAGAGGGGAGAGTGAGGGAGAGAGGGATGGGAGAGAGGAAGAGGGGAGAGTGAGGGAGAGAGGGATGGAGAGGAGAGAGGGGAGAGGTGAGGGAGAGAGGAAGAGGGGGAGAGTGAGGGAGAGAGGAAGAGGGGAGAGTGAGGGAGAGAGGGATGGAGAGAGGAAGAGGGGATAGTGAGGGAGAGAGGGGAGAGTGAGGGAGAGAGGAAGAGGGGAGAGTGAGGGAGAGAGGGATGGAGAGTACAAGGGAATGGAGGAAGGGGGTAGGGAGGGAGGGAGGGGTGAGTGAGTGAGATGGAGAAAGGGAAAGAGGTAGGACAGGGGAAGGGAGAGATGGAGTTGTATATTGAAGCAGAGAAAATGGAGGGAGGCAGAAAAGATCAGGGTGAGTGAGGGAGGAATAGATGGAGACGCTCATCTCCTATAGCATCTGCAAGGCCCAGCCTTACACATCCCTCCCTCCCAAGGGCTTATCTGTCATGCAATATACTGCTCAGTTATGAGTGGGTTATCATGTATACTGCACAGTTATGAGTGGGTTATCATGTATACTGCTCAGTTATGAGTGGGTTATCATGTATACTGCACAGTTATGAGTGGGTTATCATGTATACTGCTCGGTTATGAGTGGGTTATCATGTATACTGCTCGGTTATGAGTGGGTTATCATGTATACTGCTCGGTTATGAGTGGGTTGTCATGTATACTGCTCGGTTATGAGTGGGTTGTCATGTATACTGCTCAGTTATGAGTGGGTTATCATGTATACTGCTCAGTTATGAGTGGGTTATCATGTATACTGCTCAGTTATGAGTGGGTTATCATGTATACTGCTCAGTTATGAGTGGGTTATCATGTATACTGCTCAGTTATGAGTGGGTTATCATGTATACTGCTCAGTTATGAGTGGGTTATCATGTATACTGCTCAGTTATGAGTGGGTTATCATGTATACTGCTCAGTTATGAGTGGGTTATCATGTATACTGCTCAGTTATGAGTGGGTTATCATGTATACTGCTCAGTTATGAGTGGGTTATCATGTAAACTGCACAGTTATGAGTGGGTTATCATGTATACTGCTCAGTTATGAGTGGGTTATCATGTATACTGCACAGTTATGAGTGGGTTATCATGTAAACTGCACAGTTATGAGTGGGTTATCATGTATACTGCTCGGTTATGAGTGGGTTATCATGTATACTGCTCAGTTATGAGTGGGTTATCATGTATACTGCTCAGTTATGAGTGGGTTATCATGTATACTGCTCAGTTATGAGTGGGTTATCATGTATACTGCACAGTTATGAGTGGGTTATCATGTATACTGCTCAGTTATGAGTGGGTTATCATGTATACTGCACAGTTATGAGTGGGTTATCATGTATACTGCACAGTTATGAGTGGGTTATCATGTATACTGCTCAGTTGAGAGTAGGTTATCATGTATACTGCACAGTTATGAGTGGGTTATCATGTATACTGCTCAGTTATGAGTAGGGTTATCATGTAAACTGCTCAGTTGAGAGTAGGTTATCATACAGTGAAATGGGCCAGTAATGAGTGAGTTATCATGTATACTGCACAGTTATGAGTAGGTTATCATACAGTAAAATGGGCCAGTAAGGAGTGAGTTATCCATCCTGTGACACCAGTGTATGCTGGACTCCTCTCCTAACCCACAATAAAGAAGAATATGACCTATTAGAGATCATTTTGTAAAACATCTGAGATTTGATTCATTTAGAAGATTCTTTGTGTCTTGATGTTCTCCCTGTCATTGACTGTGCTTTCAGGTCTTTGTGCAGCTAGCTCCTGCAAATCATTGTCTGGAGTAACTAAGCCAGCCGTACACCTGTTCCTTAACAACAAGTGACATTAGCATTTACAGCGCTTTGGCTGAATCAGCTACGATTGGTCGTTTTTTCTCTCTCTTTTTCTTTCCTTATTTTTTCTCGTTTTCTGTCTTTTGTTGTTAGTTTTTTCTTTGTTCTTCCTATGAATCCCTCTCACTCTCCCCATATTCTCTCTCTCTCTCTCTCTGTCTCTCTCTCTCTCTTTCCCACACACATAGACACTCACTCACTGGCCAAGATTGTTTGCGGTCAAGCACTTAACAACAGGACCGCTGGCCCAGTAATAGAGGCCTGGTTGCTGTTGCATAACCCTGCATCTGACTCCCCCACTCTCCAGAAGCACGGTGACTCACAGGAAATAGAAGTTCTGAGGAAGATCTGTCTGTTCACCATGCCTAGTAGGGGTGTGGGAAAAATCGATCAACATTCGCTTTTCAGTCATCTAGCGATTCACATCGATTCACAAATGTAAAAAAATTGAGAATCGATTTTTAATTGAATCGTGACCCCAAGAATCGAATCGTGAGGTACCAAAATAGTCCCACCCCTACCTAGTAATATTGTTACTTTGCAACGTGGCTTGTAAATCCAGACCGTTCCTTGACTTTGACCACCGAAAATAATATTAGAGTTGTATCTTTATCTAAACTGATCTTTGATCTTCTGCGGTACTTTCTAAAGTGACTAGACCACACCAACATGTCCACGTTCTCACCCTGCAGTGCTCTGGCGGCCATGTTGTTGTTGTTGTTGTTGTTGTTGTTGTTTATCTCCTTCACCTTGTTACTGAGGGTTGTACTTTATTTACCAACATTTGTCTTAATCTACCAACCTAACCGGTATAACCGCCACAGAGAGGTGTCACATAGTTCAAACAAGCCTCGAACATTTCCTCAGTGTTCTGAGAGAGGTCATGTGACCCTGTCATGTGACCCTGCCTCAGTCTGGGTCACAGTGACAGCCCTCTGCAGAAACTCAGTATCTCACATGCAACACTTTCACTGAGCTTTCTGAATGACACACACACACACGCACTGGTACCACCCTGTCTACAAATGTAGCCGATGTGTATCGGTGTGAAACTCACTCCTCAGGGTATGTAATGGGCCACCCGCGTCAGCGAATAGCTAGCTTTTCTTTGGCGTAGTTGGTAGTGGTGGCGCTTGGGAAGCCAGAGGTGGTTAGTTCGAACCCAGTGTGGGACGGTAGTGCCAGATACCTCTGACGGAGCTTGCAAGACCACGTCCGTTACATACCCGTTACACACACACACCCACACACACACTGGTACCACCCTGTCTACACACACACTGATACCAACCTACATACACACACACACACACACACACACACACACACACACACACACACACACACACACACACAGGTACCATTCTGTCTACCCACACACAAACCCCTAGCCACCTGGGCAGGGCATACCAGTCTCAACAAGATACCAGCTTCTTACTAAAAGAGAACGGTCCTGCCCACATTCTCTTATTACGTGCCACTTACGAAGCCTCCGCACTGTTGGGGAGTGAGAGATGTGGGCCTACGGGGTCCATTACCACTACAGGGTGTCTGGTTTAGTGTCCCTCAACGTCTTCTTAGGTTAACCGGTGACACAGCATGTTGTTGTGTTCCACACCAACAACAACTTTATGATTCAGAGATCAACAATCTCTGAATAGTAAGAGAAACCTGCTGGGCTGTAAAGTTTACCTACAGACTCATGATTAGGAAACCACAGACACCCAGACAGAGAGAGGGGGGTTTGGTCGTGAGTTCCAAGTTCCAAGCTGAGGGTGGCGTGTTTGGTCTCTCAGTCGGGTCACTGATGGGTTAGAACACTGAGATGGTTGAGGAAACCCCCCTGATAAAACAGGTCACGATGTGGCGTCGTCATTTCAGAAAAAAAGCAACGTTTTGGTCTCAAATTCTCAAAAATGAGGAAGTGACTTGAGCCAGAAGCATCCTCTTTTTTTAGTAGTGTGTGTGTGTGTGTGTGTGTGTGTGTGTGTGTGTGTGTGTGTGGTGTGTGTGTGTGTGTGTGTGTGTGTGTGTGTGTGTGTGTGTGTGTGTGTGTGTGTGTGAGAGTGTGTGAGAGAGTGTGAGAGAGAGTGTAAGGGGAGTCAAACACACACACACAACTCTAACAATGTCTTTCTCTGTTAGTCACATGTTGCCATATGACTGGAGCCACAGCTGAGGGAAGCTTTAACTTCTGAACACAAGGCACTTTAAAACAAGGCTGATCAGATTTTGTCTTTAACTAGTCCAAACTGGCCCTCGGAATCTTGAAACTTCGATTCAAAACGTCAGTTTGAGATGTGACTAACAGAAAACTCGTAACCTTATCCTTCCTGCTTTTGCATTTTAACCCCTCCACTCCTGAACCAACCAGAGATGGACCAAAGAGTTCGTCTCGCTCACGGTGCCCGCAAAATATTTGCCAACGTGCTGTAAAGATAACCCCGTGTTGAGCAAGGCCTGAAAGTCCAGAAGACGGCACACTTGTAGTCCTCTCTTATCATCTGCCCTAATGCACAGATCTTCTCTCTGGCTTTCACTGCAGCTTTCAACTGATTAGAAACTAGATGGCTTTTTATAATCCAGATTTGGGCAGCATTGCTAGTGTGTTAACACACACTGCTAGCAGAGTCTTACTAACTGACAAGCAAGTGCAACATATTGGACTGCTAATACATGACACTCCGTCTCTCATTCTCTCTGCATCTCGATCTACCTCCCTCCCTCTCTCTTCCTCTCTCTCTGTCCCTTTGCCATCTTTTTATACTTCTTTCTTCCCCCACCGTCCCTCTTTTTCTTTCTTTCTATCCCGCCCTCCCCCACTCCATCGCAGTGGCACGTTGGAGTCTCTAGTAATCCTCGAGCTGTTTCCAGGACGCTTAAGGACAATGTCTGAAATTGTGCTTTAGATGATTTAAATCTGAATGTACGATTTTAAATCCAACAGTTCTATCGTTGAGGCTGAGAAGTGTTGCGTAACACTCTGACACGAGTTGTCACTACAGGTTAGGAGGAAGTGATCGATCGTTGTACAGAAGCAGCGATGTCATCTCAGGTCATACACTTTGAGAGTGTCAGACTGTCACCTCCACACTGCAGTGGCCAGGAGTCAATTCATTGCATCTGCAGCATAGCGTGGTGCAATGAATTGACAGTCCATCCTAGTGCAGTACAGTACCACAGAATAGAGTGAGGTGCAGAGAGCTATGGAGTCATACATCACTGTGAAGCTCTTATCCTACCATCATCTCCCATCTCATCAATTTACTATGGCAGGAAGGTGCATAATGTGAAGACTGTGTGTGCATGTGTGTGTGTGTGTGGACTCCTAGCTAACCCTTGTCCGTCTCCAGGGTGATCAACGCAGGGAAGAGCATGCTCAACGAGGACCAGGCTTGCTGTGAGAAGCTGCTGATCAGGAAGACCAGCGGCAAGCAGCGGAACTCCAACATGCTGGAGGACAACGGGGTGAGGAACACATTCTCCACGGAGAACCATGAGGAAACTCAGGGTTCTCTACCTCTGTCGTTCTCTATGGAGAACCGTGAGGAACACAAGGGTTCTCTACCTCTGTCGTTCTCTATGGAGAACCGTGAGGAACACAAGGGTTCTCTACCTCTGTCGTTCTCTATGGAGAACCGTGAGGAACACAAGGCTTCTCTACCTCTGTCGTTCTCTATGGAGAACCGTGAGGAACACAAGGGTTCTCTACCTCTGTCGTTCTCTATGGAGAACCGTGAGGAACACAAGGGTTCTCTACCTCTGTCGTTCTCTATGGAGAACCGTGAGGAACACAAGGGTTCTCTACCTCTGTCGTTCTCTATGGAGAACCGTGAGGAACACAAGGGTTCTCTACCTCTGGCGTTCTCTATGGAGAACCGTGAGGAACACAAGGGTTCTCTACCTCTTATCGTTCTATGCCAGCAACACTGAGGAGCCGGGGGTCTCTGTACCGGGGTGAGACGGAGAACACTGAGGAACGGTTCTATACCAGACCTGAGGGATCATTAATCCTCGTAACGCAGGAACGAGGGAGGACATTTTTGGAACAACAAATTCGATCAGGAGCCGGATCATGTGTCAGGTGGGCTACACTGTCAGTGGGAGGGTGTTCAGCCAGGGGATAGGATAGACCAGAGGATACACAGAGGGAGGATAGGATTATATTATTCATACAAATATTCACAGACAGATAATTACAGGCCAGATGGCCATATCACTGTTGCTGTCTCTCAAAATTCAACGAAGAACACGCTCCCTCACTACTCCAAATGAATGAGCTCAGCAGTCGACAATCTGCAGTCCAAGAGCCTGTCATGCCAGCCCCTCTCAGAGCACAAACACACGAACACCTCCCCCTCTTGCCCCCTGCCCCTTCTACCCCTCTGTCCTAAATCAATTACATAATCTCCGAGAGCTCCCCCCTCCCCCAGCCTGGTCAGAGGAGGGATAAACAGATGTCCCAGGCCTGCTCCATGCTGGTAACTGAGCTAGCGTAGCATTAGTCCCTCCAGTTTAGCTAGCGTAGCAGCAGTCCCTCCAGTTTAGCTAGCCTAGCACTAGTCCCTCCAGTTTAGCTAGCGTAGCAGCAGTCCCTTCATGTTAGCTAGCCTAGCAGTAAGCCCTGAACTGTGACCCACTGAAGGGGCACTGGTGTCACACTGCGCTACACTGCCCTCAAGGTCACTGCTCCCTCTGAAGGCTTTACTGGCATGGTCACTTACTCAGAGTAATTATTCTGCAAATCGTTTAGAGTTGGATAAACACCTTCTTCAGCTATATGAGGTAAAAAACGTCCATGTAAATGCTTTTTTAGCACACAGGTGAAAAGGCATCTGAATCATCAGCTGGTTCCCAGTTATTATGGGATGTATGAGTATTATGGGTTGCCCTGTTTGCTGGGGTTACCGTGGCGCTGCGATGCCTGAACTGGTATCTTCTTTGGTCCTAATCCAGCTTTGTCCTGTACCCCAGGGGCTGCTAGACTGCTGGGACTAGAAGATAATCTCACTGTAATTACTATGGAGCCACAATGTACAATAATCACTATGAATTACCACTGTGTGGGGCTTTACATCACCAGCTCAAAGAAGACCATTAGTAATGGCTGCCTGTTAGTACATGTCAGAGCCTATACTTCTTTACTTTAACCTGAGTGGAAAAGGGTAGTCAGTACTTACCAGAGACGTTTTAAACACGAGTATCTGTATTTCTCCTTGAGAGAACAATGTGTGTGCTTTTGCCATTCTTGCAGACAGGCTGAGCCAAACAGAAAGAAAGTATCTCCTCTGCTCAACTGTTGGTCTACCTTCTAAGGATGCCACAGCAGACACACACACACACACACACAGAGACACACACAAACCCCCACACACACAGAGACAAACCCACACACACACACAGACAAACCCACACACACACACAGACAAACCCCCACACACACTCACACACAGACAAACCCACACACACACACACAGAGACAAACCCCCCCACACACACACACACACAGAGACAACCCCACACACACACACAAGCGTACAGACAGAGCGTCCCAGTCTGACGTGTGCTATCCCTCCGCAGGACGGAACGGGGATCCCCATGTTCTACTGGGGCGTGTTCGACGGCCACGCGGGCTCCGGCGCCGCCATCGTGGCGTCCAAACTCCTCCACCGCCTGATCAGGGACCGTCTGGGCGACATCGCCCACCTGCTGGAGAACCCCACCGCTAATCCCCCTATCTGCCTGGCCAAGAACGGCAGCCCCTACCAGGCAGACGTGAAGAAGGGCGCGGGCTCGGCGGAGGACGGCGACGGGGTCAGCGACGCCACCATCCGCTTCCACATGGAGAAGACGGTCAGTCTGGAGAGCCTGGTGATGGGAGTCATAGAGAACGCCTTCAAGCAGATGGTGAGTCTGGAGGGATGTCTTTGTTTGGCACGCCTCCGATAACGTGTGGATTTGACCTCCTTTGATCGATGTGTTCATTGAGCTTTTGTTCAAAAGAAACGTACGAGGGGGGAGGAGGGGGAGGATTTGAACTTGGGATGTCTTGAGCTTCACTGACATGCTCTAACCGCTGGGCTCTAGTGTGTGTAAGATGTGTGAGGAGGTGGCGTGGAGGGTGACCTGCTGTGTGTGTGCTGTTTGATGAGGTGGCGTGGAGGGTGACCTGCTGTGTGTGTGTGTGTGTGTGCTGCAGGATGAGCTGATAGAGAAGGAGAAGGCGTCCTATGCCATCTCAGGGGGCTGCTGTGTGTGTGTGTGTGCGTGTTGCAGGATGAGCTGATAGAGAAGGAGAAGGCGTCCTATGCCATCTCAGGGGGCTGCTGTGTGTGTGTGTGTGCTGCAGGATGAGCTGATAGAGAAGGAGAAGGCGTCCTATGCCATCTCAGGGGGCTGCTGTGTGTGTGTGTGTGTGTGCTGCAGGATGAGCTGATTGAGAAGGAGAAGGCGTCCTATGCCATCTCAGGGGGCTGCTGTGTGTGTGTGTGTGTGTGCTGCAGGATGAGCTGATAGAGAAGGAGAAGGCGTCCTATGCCATCTCAGGGGGCTGCTGTGTGTGTGTGTGTGTGTGCTGCAGGATGAGCTGATAGAGAAGGAGAAGGCGTCCTATGCCATCTCAGGGGGCTGCTGTGTGTGTGTGTGTGCTGCAGGATGAGCTGATAGAGAAGGAGAAGGCGTCCTTTGCCATCTCAGGGGGCTGCTGTGCCCTGGCTGCTGTTCACCTGATGGGGGAAGCTGTACGTCGCCAACGCAGGAGACAGCAGGTAGGTCACACACTGGTCACACACTGGTCACACACTGGTCATACGCTGGTCACACACTGGTCGCACACTGGTCACACACTGGTCGCACTCTGGTCACACACTGGTCACACACTGGTCACACACTGATCACACACTGGTCACACGCTGGTCATACGCTGATCACACACTGGTCACACACTGGTCATACGCTGGTCACACACTGGTCACACACTGGTCATACGCTGGTCACACACTGGTCACACACTGGTCACACACTGGTCATACGCTGATCACACACTGATCACACACTGGTCACACACTGATCACACTGGTCACACACAAGAACCAGTATGACAAGAGGACTGGTCACACACTTTGGTCACACACTGGTCACACACTGGTCACACACTGATCACACACTGGTCGCACACTGATCACACACTGATCACACACTGATTACACTGGTCACACACTGGTCACACACTGGTCGCACACTGGTCGCACACTGGTCGCACACTGGTCATACGCTGATCACACACTGGTCACACACTGATCACACACTGGTCACACACTGATCACACACTGGTCACACACTGATCACACACTGATCACACACTGATCACACACACTGGTCACACACTGATCACACACTGGTCACACACTGATCACACACTGATCACACACTGATCACACACACTGGTCGCACACTGATCACACACTGATCACACACACTGGTCACACACTGATCACACACTTTGGTCTCACACTGATCACACTGGTCATACTGGTTACACACAAGAACCAGTATGACGACAGGACTGGTCACACTCTAAAACCAAAAGGGTTAGTGTTGATCAGAATCCGATGTCTGCCCTCTGCTGTTTACGTGGTGCAACTGCAGTGTCATAATGCACAGGGGCTGGAACCTTCACAAAGTGCTGCTTGTGCATCATTTTAACCCTGAGCTGAACCTTCCTCCTGTGATGTTTCTCTACTGTCGCTCTCTCTTTATTCTCCCTCTCTCTTCCCCTCCCATTATCTTCCCCTCTCTCCCTCCCTCCATCCTCACCTCTCTCTTTCCATCCCCCTCTCCCTGTGTCCTTCCCTCCCCCTCCCTTTCCTCCTCTCTCTATCTTCCCTCCCTCTCTCTTTTCCCACAGAGCCATAATCATCCGCAATGATGAGGTCATCCCGATGTCCAACGAGTTTACTCCAGAATCAGAGAGGCAGCGTCTGCAGTACCTGGTGAGCTCAGAGGCTTCTCTGCATTACCTGCTATGTGTGTGTGTGTCTGTGTGTGTCTGTGTGTGTGCACGTGTGTGTGCACGTGTGTGTGCACGTGTGTGTACACATGTGTGTGCACGTGTGTGTTTGAGCCATCCAACCTCTAAGTTAGGTAAATAAGCAATTTAACAAACTATAAAACAAACGTAACTAACCTCCCCCCCCTTCCCCACGCCCCTGAGTAGCAGAGGAGACGTCCCCACGTCCCTACATCCCTACGTCCTTCAGCCCTGAAGCCCTGCCTCCCTCCGTCCCTGCGTCCCTGCCTCCCTGCCTCCCTGTCTCCCTGCCTCCCTGCTTCCCTGCCCCCCTGCCTCCCTGTGTCCCTGTCTCCATGCCTCCCTGCCTCCCTGTGTCCCTGCCTCCCTCCGTCCCTGCGTCGCTGCCTCCCTGCCTCCCTGCCTCCCTGTGTCCCTGTCTCCATGCCTCCCTGCCTCCCTGTCTCCCTGCCTCCCTGTGTCCCTGTCTCCCTGCCTCCCTGCTTCCCTGCCTCCCTGCCTCCCTGTGTCCCTGTCTCCATGCCTCCCTGCCTCCCTGTGTCCCTGCCTCCCTGCGTCGCTGCCTCCCTGTCTCCCTGCCTCCCTGTGTCCCTGCCTCCCTGCGTCCCTGCCTCCCTGCCTCCCTCCGTCCCTGCGTCGCTGCCTCCCTGACGCCCTGCGTCCCTGCGTCGCTGCCTCCCTGCCTCCCTCCGTCCCTGTGTCTCTGCCTCCCTGCCTCCCTGTGTCCCTGTCTCCCTGCCTCCCTGCCTCCCTGCCTCCCTCCGTCCCTGCGTCCCTGCCTCCCTGTCTCCCTGCCTCCCTGCGTCCCTGCCTCCCTGCGTCCCTGCCTCCCTGCGTCCCTGTGTCCCTGCCTCCCTGATGCCCTGATGCCCTGACTCCCTCCGTCCCTGCCTCCCTGTCTCCCTGCCTCCCTGCCTCCCTGCCTCCTTACGTCCCTGCCTCCCTGCGTCCCTGTGTCCCTGCCTTCCTGTCTCCCTGCCTCCCTGTCTCCCTGCCTCCCTGCCTCCCTGCCTCCCTGCCTCTTCCTGCTCTGCCGGGGGGGGAGCGAGCGCTCAGAACCTCAGTCCTGGATCCAGTCCCCTGCTGCAGCTGCTGGTTCTATTTGAGTCGAGGAGTGGGAGTCGAGCCCTGGGGGAACTCTGAAGAGACTCGTGTATTTCTGTCATTTATATAACGCTTTGGTTCGTTTTGGTTATACAGCCGTGAAGAAGCCAAACCCAGACCTCCTTCCTGTGCTTGGTGCTGTTTTCTTACTCCTTAAATACCAAATTAGCTTTGGTTCTTGAAACCGTTCAGGATTCTTGGAACCATGCCGCTATCTAGCGAACCGGCTTGTGTTTCCACGAGTTTCGAGCGGGAGGGTTCTAGTCGTCGATGGGAGTGTTTGTTTATTATTTGTTCTTGTGATCGAGTGAACGCAACCCGCTCTTGGCCAACTCTCAGGAGAGGACAGTTGGAGGAGGAGGAGATTATCGAATCGTCTCCAAGTATTGGGTTTCATCAACAGACCGCTGCACGCTCTTGCCTCCCAGACAATTCTCCGACTCCTCTTTTCTCTTTTTTCAACCTGTTACCACGCAGACGGGTGTCATGTGTCCATAAATGAACACATGTCATCATAAACGTCATTGTTGTGTCCGTGGTTCTGTGTGACCCTGCAGGGCTTCCTTAGGCCCGAGCTGCTGGGTAATGACTTCACACACATGGAGTTCCCCAGGAGGATCCAACACAAGGAGCTGGGCAAGAAGATGCTGTTCAGAGACCACACCATGACCGGCTGGTAACACACCCGCCAAGCACACACTTTACATGAAGGGTACATGAACTACCATGCATGACCATTAGTGACCTGCCCCTGTCCTGAGACACAGAGCTTGACTGTGGCCTGGCGTCCATCACTCCAGTGTAGAGGGAGTAAACTGGTATGATGGGTAACCCTGGTAACTGAGTTTATCCATTACATAAAGAGATTATGGAAAGATTGGAGTGAGGGGGGGAACAAGGCGCTGTCCCATTTCTCTGGCTCCAGTGCTGCGTTACTCCTGGTTACGTGTCTCCTGGTTACGTGTCCCCCTGGTTACGTGTCCCCCTGGTTACGTGTCCCCCTGGTTACGTGTCCCCCTGGTTAAGTGTCCCCCTGGTTACGTGTCCCCCTGTGTTTGCAGGGCCTACAAGACCATCGTGGAGGAAGACCTGAAGTTTCCTCTCATATACGGAGAAGGAAAAAAGGTGAAGTTGATGATCGAGATTAACATGCATTGTGCCAGGCATTTAGACTGTGTATGGGCATGCAGTTGTATGTGTGTGTGTGTGTGTGTGTGTGTGTGTGTGTGTGTGTGTGTGTGTGTGTGTGTGTGTGTGTGTGTGTGTGTGTGTGTGTGTGTGTGTGTGTGTGTGTGGTGTGTGTGTGTGTGTGTGTGTGTGTGTGTGTGTGCGTGTGTGCAAATGCTTCACATGCCTATATAACTGTACGTAAACCCACTCAAAACCCTATAGTGTTGGTGTATGTGCGTATGGCCATGCAGGTGTGTGTGGATGGCCGTGCAGGTGTGTGTGGATGGCCGTGCAGGTGTGTGT